>JASANB010002034.1:0-78201 GCA_030248155.1 Sabatieria punctata | reverse complement strand
TCTCGGGATAGTATTTCGGTATGACGATTTAAAGTTGGCCAGAGGAGATGTGTGTGAAAGCACAAAGCACACTGAAGAAGTATCACAGGTTGAAGGGCTGAAATCGTTGCAATCAGAAGGGAAAATCGACAGTTTAATTGATTTCCAAAGTGATTCGGCCGATTCTCGGGATAGTATTTCGGCATGGCGATTCGAAGTTTGCCAAGAGAGATGTGAGTGAAAGCACAAAGCACATTGAAGAAGTATCACAGCTTGAAGAGCTGAAATCGTTGCAATCAGAAGGGAAAATCGACAGTTTAATTGATTTCCAAAGTGATTCGGCCGATTCTCGGGATAGTATTTCGGCATGGCGATTCGAAGTTTGCCAAGAGAGATGTGAGTGAAAGCACAAAGCACATTGAAGAAGTATCACAGCTTGAAGAGCTGAAATCGTTGCAATCGGAAGGGAAATCGTTAATTTAATTGATTTCCACAAGTGAATAGGCCGATTCTTGGGATAGTATTTCGGCATGGCGATTCGGAGTTGGCCAAGAGAGGTTTGAGTGAAAGCACAAAGCTTATTGAAGAAGTATCACAGCCTGAAAACGTTCTGCCAATTGCACAAAATTCAGCGCCCACAGCGTTACTTGCCGGTGCGAACGGCTAGAACGGTTAGAACGGTTAGACGGCTAGAAGAAACCGAATTGCCGATCTAATTCAAAACCGATATTACGGTAACTAGGATGTCCGAAAACTAGAAACTTGACACATTCTGCTTCTCTGGTTTGCTCATAATTTAGTAGTTCCAAACAGTACTCGAAGGAAATCCGATTTGAAACATCAGCGCCACATCATAACTCTGTGTCTCGTAAAAACAGCCGCGCTAGTGCAAAAATATTCGTCCTAAACCTGTGCATTCCAAATTCTGTGTTGTTGGATATTTATTTATTGATTACGGTGGGTGTGAGGTTTCAGGCCGGTGGGTAGTGAGATCACTACTTGCGCAGATTAGTGTTTCAAGTGTATATCAGGTTTGGCCAATTTTTCGTTTAAACCGGGCTGCAGTCCTGGGGTTTGGTCGAATGGTCTTATATTTATGCTTAATCGGTAGCAAATTGTCATATCTACCCCCATGTCCGTGCGGAAATTTATCAGTTAATGGGGTCGAATGCTACGATTGTTTTAGTAAGTGGATGCCAGAACGGCCAATTTTTCATTTTTTTGCATGTTTTAATATATTGTTTAAGGATCGTTGAAAGTAAATGCGCAGAAATATGTATCTAGAGTAGGTCTACTCACAAGCTAAAATTGGTAGCTATCGTTCAAAGATCACCGAGAAACGTTCTTTTTTTCGATTTTTTTATAGTGATGAGATGATAGTCGCTTCCAACGAGCTGCAGTTTTGGGGTTTCGATCCCAATCTTTCTAACTGTGCTTATTCTATCTAGGGTAAATGTCCACCTATCTGCACTTACGGTCCAATGTACATCTCTACATATGAATTTTATAGTAAGTTTTCTAAGTGAGGTTCCGAGGGTAATCGGCTGCTATGAAATAAGGCAATATGACTTGAGCTCGTAATCTGAGGCAGCATAATACAGTAATTAGTGGCTGGAGTGTTGGGGTGTGCTGTTGTGTAAAGCATAATCTAGACGTCAAAAGCAGTTGTTTAATGTCACATTCGGTGATTTTTCTTAAAGATTTACAATTTGGGTGCGCATGTTTTACAGGATTGACTTCACCGGAAAACGCGTTATTTGGGGTAGAGCTGAATATAGCATGCAGTAATTAGTTGTTGATGTGTAAAGTAATAATCAGGTGAACAAGGGCAGTCGCTTTATGCCGGTTTGGTCATTTTTATTAAAGATTCATAATCGGAGTGATCTCGCCACGATAGATAGGTCTCCTTTCTTTCTCTTTCTTATTTTGATTGCAAAACAATTTTGAACTTGCTGAAGCTTGGACAGAGTGAGCTGCTGCACTGAAATAGAACAGAAATAGAAGAAAAGAAAGAGAGGATAGGATTGCTGTGCAATGGGAGGAGGCCAGAGCGTGCCCATCCCAGGCGGCGGAACGGAGGGATATCATGTGCTCCGAGTAAGCTTTTGTTGGCCCCACAAATGGTGTGAATAAACTGCGTTGCAGGTGCAAGAGAACTCACCTGGTCAGAAGGCTGGTCTGGAAGCTTTCTTTGATTTCATTGTCGCCGTCGGCAATCAAAGATTGGTAGGTTAAAAAAGATTTGAGAAAAAATAGCTGTTTACCTATTTAATGATCGATTTTCTGGGCTTGGTGATAATTTGATAGGTAATAGCAAGAATGCATAAAAGAGTAGCAAGAATGTGCCACTCAGCGGCCGGCCGAGTGTCCATGCGCTGCACCATAATTAACCGGAGGGGTTGGGAAATTCGCGACCCCTCCGGTAATTGCGCATGCGCTTTATTGCAGCGCAACCTGATTTCTGAGCAAGAATGACGTCAACAAACTGTTAAGTGATTTTCTACAACGGCAATTCATTCCGTATTTCGCCTTAGACCTTTAATCATCACAATAACTAAAGGGTCCAATTGCAAGGCAAGATTGCAAGATATCTGTGAAATGCATCAGGCTTTTGTATTTATGAAACTTTCCATTTTTAACGCAGCACACGTGCTTGGGCATGTACACATGCCACATGCTTGCATATTTCAGCTTTTTTACCTTTCTTTCCCTTTATGATGTTGCCGTAGACTTAAGAAATAAACGGCGGCAGCTATATTCCCAAAGACAGATTGAATATACCGCTCAAAAATCAGGTTGCGCTGCAATAAAGCGCATGCGCAATTACCGCAAGGGGTCGCGAATTTCCCGACCCCTCCGGTTAATTATGGTGCAGCGCATCGTAGTGTTGTTAGGCTCTTTTTTTTCTAAAAAAGGCTTTTTTAAAAAAAGCTTTTTTTGAAGGCCCATTTCGAAAATTTTTTATTTTATTCACAGTATGGAAATTTTGGGCGAAATCGCTGAATTTAGCCTCAGATATACATTAGAAGTGCAGTTCTGTGAATTTCCTGCCTATTCTAAGCCTAAAAATAGGTTTTGTAGGGGAGCAGCCACTCTGTGAGCAATGCTGCAGGTAGAATGTCGACTCTCAGGCTGTAACACTATGTTTGAACCAAAGTATCAGCTTTTGTATTTAAAGTTGCTTCTGATGCATCCTTGCATCTCCTACAAGCTATATTTCATGCTAGGAAAAAATTTTGAAAAAAAAAATTTCGAAATGAAAAATTTTCATAAAAAAGCTTTTTTTTGGCTTTCAAAAAATTTTTTTTACAACTCTAGCGCATCGACACTCGGCCGGCGACTGAGTGGCACATTCTTTCTACTCTTTTATGCATTCTTGATAATAGTGTATCTACTCTACATCAGGAAGTGGGGTAAGGGCCAGTTATAGTGCACGTTTACTTCTCTGGCTTCATACCCCTTCGTCGGTTGACCTCTTACATGTTCGTACGTGTATTGATTTTGATGGACGCACCTCTCTTTTGCATAAGAACGCATGCGGTGCTGAGGGATACAGTCATGTCTCATTAATCCGGATATTCGCCTTCTGGACAAAGTTAGGCCAGGTCCCATTTTACCCCTTGTTATATGACTCGTTAATCCGGACAAAAGACTTACGGTCCCAACTTAGAATTTTGTATGGTAAAGTGATTCGTTAATCCAGATTCGGTCAATTGGGACAAAATCAATGTGGAGTTATTTCATTTCAGATGAATTTTCTATTGAATAACGCTTTGATTTGAGTCAGAATGCGATTTTTTGCCATTTTAGGGGCTATAGTATAATCACATTGATTTAGGTTTTGGCTAATAGTGAGGAGCAGGGGGGGTCCGACCGCAAAAAATCCCAAAACATGATGGGGCCCCGTTGTAGAGACCTGCACGGGCCGGGCCGGGCCTGGTCGCCCTACAGACGATTTTTAGAGGATTTCAGCCGGGCCGAGCCGCAAAAATTGGGTTTTCCGGACAGGCCGGGCCGTGAAAAGGGGGGCCCGTGCAGGTCTCTACCCCGTTGTGTTTGAGCAAGTGTCCCACCGGGACCCTTACCGGATCGGGCGTTACCTACCGTTCGATGCGCAGCTGAGCGTTGGCTTTTAAATAAGCTAAAAAACTTTCTGATTGGAGAACGCATTGACGCGAAATTCAAATTTTACTGATTTCAATCTGTCGCTCGAATTTCTGCCAAAATCTGTGCAGGTGTCTGAAAAAACTCCATTTTCTCGTCAACCAAAAATAAATTTACATATCTGCTAAATACGATTTTTAGCCCATATCAAGAGCTTTCATTTGGTGCATTGCACGCCCTTCTACCACATCGGCAATACCTTGCGCATTTGCGATTTTTCTTTTTGACATGATATTAGCGCTGGATTTTCTGAAGTTTTTGCTAGGTTTCTCGCGCAAAAACGATAATATGGAGTCCGTTCTGCTACCAAACGAATCGCCAGACGTTGCTGCGTCTTTTGGAGTTCGCCCAGTCTGCGCAGCAGGGAATCGGTTCCTGGCGATACATGGATGGGACGCAGGAAGCTATGGCAGCCACACTCTGCAATAGAGCAAAAGAAAGGTCTGCCAGATGCAAAGTTCTGGTCAAGCTTAAATCTCATGTTGATGACAGAGCCAAAGTAAAGACTGCTGATGTTGTTAGAAACATGGATGAAAGAGTGTAAAGACTCTATGGTCCTCCAGTCTAGATGGCTGCAGAAAATCCGAATTTCGCGCCAATGCGTCATCCAATCAGACCGTTTTGTAGCTTGCTTAAAAGCCAACGCTTAGCTGCATCGACGGTGGGTAACCGATTAGGTAAGGGGCCCTGGCGGCACACTTGTTCAAAGACACGGGCCCATCATATTTAGGGATTTTCTCTGGTCGGACCACCTGTTGAGGAGGTATTGCTACCTACAGAATCTGATGCGCAAACAATAAAAAGATGTCATTTAGGCCGTTGAGCCGAAAAACAGTGTTTAATTCGCTGATCCGGACAAAATATACCGGTCCCAACTTGTCCGTATTGACGAGACACGACTGTGTTGTTGTTGTCGTCGTCGTCGTTGTTGTTGTTGTTGTTGAAACTTTTTGTACTTTCGGACTAGGAGTAGCCAACTGCTATAGAGCAGGAAGAGACGCAAGGTCCGGCAGCCTCCTTAACACTTAACTAGTCCTTAACTGTATTAGGTTTAACGACCGCATCTCTCATTCCACTGAATGGAAAGAAAGGTGAAAAAGTTAGGCAGGTGCAAGAGCGTAGCTGGGAAATAAAACCAGCACCTTTGGATTTCCGGTCCAATGCTCTAACCACTAAGACTGTTTTATTTATGTAGCGTACCATCCAAACTAGAATTTAGCTTTTCCACTAGAAACTTACGAATGAATTGGCGACCTTTTTAGAAGTGTTTATTTAGCGTCATTTTACCTTGCAGCTGTGCATAAGGTGTCAGAAAGGCTTTCACGCTATTCGCGAAATAGCAGCTGCGTCTGATCAATAGCCTATTATAACGATTGTTGGTTGAAAACTAAGCCCTCAGACGCGATGTGCATGATGTGCCTGGTTAAGTGAAGTTGTTTGAGGACCGAGACAACGATGCTTTGAAAGAGATCCTGAAGCAGCACGTGGAGCGTCCTTTGGAGTTGACCGTCTTCAACAGCAAGAGTCAAACGGTGCGACAGACGCAGATCGTTCCGTCGCAGTTGTGGGGCGGTCAGGGCTTGCTGGGCGTCTCTATTCGGTTCTGCTCGTTCGACGGCGCCAACCAGAATGTTTGGCACGTGCTGGTGAGTGGATGTGCCTCGGCTGATTGGTGCAACTGCGCTCTTCTTTAGGACATCTATCCCAACTCCCCTGCATCCATTGCCGGCTTGCGTCCCAACACAGACTACATTCTCGGTGCTGAATCTGTACTGAATGAGGTTTGACCTTTCTCTATACACACAAGTGGCAGGGCTTGGTCAGCTGCCCACCCAAGAGGGATCCCTAGCCCGAGACACATACTAGGGCAGTTGAGCGACCCTAAATACAACTGCTAGTAGCCACTCCAGTACTAACAAAGTGGCTCAGAAATATTAATTTTTAGCTAAAAATCTAACTTCCATTCACTTACCTTCGACACATGTACTGCCGATTTCTAGGCCGATGATTTGATAGCTCTGGTGCAAGCCAACGAGGGCAAGCCACTGAAACTCTATGTGTACAATGTGGAAACGGATGCTGTACGTGAAGTGACGCTCACGCCTAACAGTGGTTGGGGCGGGGACGGATGGTACTGCTTCATCTCTTTACTCCACTCTGTTACAAAATGTGATTTGGCTTCAGTTTGGGATGTGACATCGGTTTCGGATACTTGCACAGAATTCCAGCCTATATCGATAGATCAAAACCAGTTCCCGTTGATCCGACTGATTACATGTCAGCTCCTGGTGTGCTCCTGGTAACCACTCTGCTTTTCCGTCTGCACGCCCCTTCCATTCCTAGCTGACTCTTAGTCATATTAGAGGAGTCATACGTATATGGGTTGCAGCCCTCGGTTTTGCAGACCCTATGGACTGAGGCGTCTGAACGCTTCATTTGGAATTCTGTATCAGGTGGTAGGGATGACTGTTGTAGGAGCCGACACCGTCGGACGCAGCTGAAGGCAGTGCGCCGGCGCCACCCTTGCAACTGCCCACTCCCAGTCTGTCTGTGAGCAAAATTCAGCCGGTCTTTAGCACAGCGCTACCGGTTTCTTCTGCCGAAGCTGCCGTGGCACCAGCCAGTCAGAGCGGCCAAATTCCTCCGATCGTGAACGGATTTCAGACTAACGCAACCGAGTCGCAGGTACGTGTGTTGCCTTAGACTTTGCTCCCGATTACTCAGCTCAATAAAGTCTAGGTGAGAGCTGATCAGGAACCTACAGTATCGGCTGAGCATCCGATTCTTACCGGCAGCATTGGGTTGCCTACCGCTGCTTTTAGTGGCAAGTGACTGCGCTGTTCAGTTTGAAGTACTTGCTCACTCGACGGTTTAGATGTGCAGACTAATTTCACTCGCTCGGAGGTAGAGCAGCCACCGGCACCGTCGGTCTTTCCGTCGATTTCTGGCGTTCCGCCGCCCTTCTTCATGCCGAGTGCGTCGGTGGCCCCGTCTGCACCTTCAGTGCCTCTGCCTTCTGCACCGTTCACATCTGCCACAGGTATTGCATGCCGGCACAGTTGGTGTAGTGGTTTAGGCCGCATAGCCACTGTGCGCGACGTCGTGCGCTCATCCTCTCTGCGCGGCAAGTTTCTTGCCGCAAAGAGTTGGTCGTCGGCACAAAGCTCAACCCAGGCCACCGAAAGCTGGTGACAGCTAGTAGGTAAAATGGGAACCGACTGGATCTGCCTTTGCACCGAAGCCACTCCACAAAGTATGCCGCATTCGGAAGAAGATCTACCATGTCAGAAGCTGTCTGAGAAACCAACTATGCTGGGAGCCCTCTGGCATATGGGGCACCGGCGGCCGTCAGGAGCTGTCAGCATCATGGCATCAACACGTCGGCCGCCCGTCCTGGTGACTGGCGCCCAGCAGCATGGCTAGGAGTGGCTGGCAGTGAAAGAAGGGCAACGTCCAAGATGACGAATCACGGGGGTAGCGAAATGGACCTCGAGTCTGATCGTAGGCCGTAAGGCCCCCCGCAAATCGGATCGGATCGGTATTCGCATGCACCCACCGATCTACGGCTCACTTGTTAATGGCCTCTCAGAATTCTACGTGTCCATAGATAATGTTTGGCAGTTGGTTCTGGTGACGGTAATGCGATTCAGGTTTGCCGGTGCAAAATTTGGCGATGGCAGGAGGAGCACCGGCCCCAATGCCGCCGCCCATGTTTGGAGGCGTGGCGCCGCCTTCCTCCACTAGCGCAGTTGGTTACCAGCCACCTCCTCCTCTCTCCTTTCCGATGCCTTCGTTGAGTTCGCTCGGAATTTCCCCCAACGCTGTCATGGTTCCGCCCTCCACTAGCAACGCTCCTTTGCCGCCCTCTGCTCTTCCTTTCCCAGGTAAGTCTACCTCATTCCACCGCAATGCTCTACTATGCCGCTGACTGGTGCAGTGACTGTTCACATTACACACTCCAATCAGTTATGGCTAAACCGACAATTATTGCAGGGAGCAGTTTTGCACCGACGAGCAGCAATCAGTCTTTTCAAGCTCCTCTTCCTCCGAGCGCCTTTAGGCCTCCCTCTATGACTTCAGCTCAAGGTTGTTACCTTTATCGTGTAACTTGAAACAATCCATTTTTTAGGAGGGCAGTCAACCTAAATGGAATTGGAGCAAACGATCGCATAGGCACTGTGTTTTTGTGCGTGTCACTGTTTAAATTGAAGTCCACGGAATATGTTCAGAATGAGAAGGAAATTATTTATTGTTGTTGCTTGGTGGTTCTGTGTGCTTTGTATTCTTTCCGCCAATTCGGTTTTGTTCTTTACTGTTTTCTCTAAAGGTACTAATTAGCGAGTACTTGGTATTTGTTGAGGTTTTTGGGATTGTTGAATATCAAATACAGATTGCTCGACTGGTCATAAAGTTCTGCGTCGCTCTGCAACCGTTTGAATTAACTGAACTCGGTACGCCACCGTATCCAATATCGACCTTAGCCTTGTTAGTGTAAAGCTAATGCTAATTGGGTTTTCGGTGTTGCGCGGTATAAGCCATGACCTCGATCGAAATAGAGTCCGCAGAGTGAGTGCCACTTTGGTTATGTGGGTTTGAGTGTTAACTTGTGAATACATTTTAGCGTTATCCGCTTGATCCAGCAGTATATGAAGGAGAACAACCTGATGCGCACCTTGAACTGTTTACAGGTGTTCGCTTGCCTATCTATATTGAAGATGGTGGAATGACATTTTAGGAGGAAACCAATATCACTTTGAACACGGTGGACAGTGTCGACGTGTTTATGGCCGACATTCAAGCAGGTCACTGGGATACGGTGCTCAAAATTATTCAGCCTCTCAAACTGCCCGCTAAAAAGCTTATCGACCTTTATGAACAGGTGAGAGGTGGCTGTTTGCCATTTTCCTGCATGAATTTTGAAAACTGTGAGCAAAATATGCAGCACCTTCGAACGCTTCATTTGCTCTCTTATTTCGTGCTCATTAATGACAATTGTTTATAGAAGCTTTTCATTTCTTACTGAGCTTTTTAAGACGTATGTCAGGCCTAAATTAGAATATGCTACTACTGTATAGAACGGAACCCATACAAAAAGAAAGATAATATTTGTGGTTGAAGGTGTTCAACGAGTTTTTACTCTCTGGCTTTGCACACCTGCAAGGCGCTTACTTTGAACGCCTTAAGGCGCTAACCCTTGAAACACTCGAGTACCGGCGACAAAATAAATAGAAAAAATACAAACTAGCCGGATACTACAGTCAAGCATTAACGCCATATATCAGTCAGGGAACTATATATCAGTCGGGATATTACTGGTTAAACTTCCAAGCGGTATCAGTTAGGGTTCCGACGATATATCGATATCGATGTCGAAAAGTTGATATATCGACCCTTTTTCCAATATCGATATCGATATCGCGATATTTCACATCGATATTTATCGATATTTTTTGTGTGGAAAGTAGGAAAAGCAAAACTGACACGAAGTTTATTTCTCTGCAAACGGTTAAAAAATCAGTTTTTCCTGGACAACTCAAAAATCTATGGTATAGTCAAAACCCAACAGGGGCATGATAGCTCTCAGAAACATCAATTTCTCGGCATTCTTAGCTTTCAAACAGCAACGCTTACTGTAGGTTCTCAAATTTCTGCAGCAACACTGAAGAGTTGCTCACTCCGCACACTTGAAGCAGGCGGGCAGAAGGTTGAGGGGTGGTAAATTTTCAAATCCTGAGGGGTGCTAATGGGTGGTTGAAAACATGACAAGCAAAAAGTCCCATTTTTACTAAAGTCACGTTTTTTTGGCTTATTTGTCATTAACACAAGTTAAGATACGCTATTATGTCTGAGCTCATTTATGTCTGATGAGGGTGACCATCGGCCGGCCTGAGGGGTCACTACCTTTTCTGCGATTCTCTACTTCATTGATATCAGATCGCTGATTGCATCAATGCTTGACTGATAAGCAGTGAAAGCATTTGCTCTTTAAAACTTTCAGATTTTCTTGCATAACTATAAATATCGATATCGATATCGATCGATATTGAGTTGAAAATATCGATATCGATATCGAATATCGTCGAATTTTGATATCGTTGGAGCACTAGTATCAGTGCCATATATGGTACCACAAGCACAACCCTGTGGCGAGGTACCTCTATCAAATATGGTACCGCTACTGTATGGTGTTTGTT
Source organism: Sabatieria punctata (assembly GCA_030248155.1). Lineage (NCBI taxonomy): Eukaryota > Metazoa > Nematoda > Chromadorea > Araeolaimida > Comesomatidae > Sabatieria > Sabatieria punctata. Next base: position 67,864 of record JASANB010002034.1, on the reverse strand, counting down.
AAGTGCTTATGTATTATCGGTAGGTGGTGTGTGAGTGAGTCAGTTGCAGATGGTGATCGAGCTGATAGAACTGCGAGAGTTGGGGTCGGCGCGGTTGCTGCTGCGTCAGACCGATCCAATGGTTCTGTTGAAGCAGACCGAACCGGAGCGATACGTCAAGCTGGACAACCTATTGGCGCGTTCTTATTTCGACCCTCGTGAGGCTTACCCCGAGGGCGTGACCAAAGAGAAACGACGCGCTGCCATCGCCAATTCTTTGGCTAGCGAAGTAAACGTGGTTCCGCCCTCCCGACTGCTGGCGTTGCTGGGTCAGGCACTCAAATGGCAACAACACCAAGGGCTGCTGCCTCCGGGAACCCAGATCGATCTGTTCAGAGGCAAAGCGGCTATTCGCGAGCAAGAAGACGAGAAGTATCCGACACAACTCTCCAAGCACATTAAAGTACGTGCCCACTGCCAGTCTGTCTTCAGCTTCTTACCATGGTCTTTTCAGTTTGGCTCAAAAAGTCATCCGGAATGTGGAAAGTTTTCTCCGGACGGACAGTACTTAGTTACCGGGAGTGTGGACGGATTCATTGAAGTCTGGAACTTCACAACAGGCAAAGTTCGAAAAGACTTGAAATACCAGGCGCAGGTGATTCTCTAAATCTACCGAACTATTTTGGTGTGCACTAGGGTTTCCAACTGTTTGCACCAGACCACTGAAATTTGGCAGATTTGTTCGGTGCATGTATAATAATCGTAACTACAGGACAATTTTATGATGATGGATGACGCAGTTCTGTGTCTAGCGTTCAGCAGAGATTCTGAGATGTTGGCTTCCGGCGCACAAGACGGAAAGATTAAGGTCGGTGCAGCAGCTGCTCTCGGTGGCACAGTTGGGCAGTGTTGCAGATCTGGAAAATCCAGACCGGCCAGTGCTTGCGTCGCTTTGAGAAAGCGCACTCCAAAGGAGTGACGTGCGTGCAGTTCTCCCGAGACAGCTCCCAACTGTTATCGGCTTCTTTTGACCAAACTATAAAGTTGGTTTTGTTAGTGGCTTGTCGCACTGCTTCTGTCTCCGTCTGTTGCTAGGATCCACGGACTGAAGAGTGGCAAAACGCTGAAAGAATTTCGAGGGCATACATCGTTTGTTAACGATGTCACCTTTTCGCACGACGGACATTTCGTGCTGTCGGCCTCCTCTGATGGCACAGTGAAAGTTTGGAGTCACAAGGTATTTTAACTCCTCTTACTTTTGTCTTTCTTTAGCTAGAAGCAGTACAAGCCAGGGTTGCATTATTTAGACTACAGAATGCGCCAACACCTTCCGATCTCTGGGCGGCATGCGCGGCAGTGATTTGACCGTTAATTCGATAATTCCGATGCCCAAAAACCCTGATCACTATGTCGTTTGCAACCGATCCAACACCGTTGTCATCGTCAATATTCAGGGACAGGTATGACGGTTTTTTTACAATATAGGCATTAGCCGTTTTGTTTGCTAAACAAGCTGCGCCGAGCCTCAGTTAACATCATACATGTAACAGGGGTTTAGCCCCCAACGGCATGGCTCTCTGGACCATTTTTCTGGGAGCCATTTTTAAATTGCAACTGAGTGAAGGCTTTTTAGAACTGAATTTGAACTTTATAGCCCGAAATTTTAATTTTTAGCTGGCGATTCGTGGTACGTACTTAAGCCACCCTCAATTTGGGCTCTAACCCCAACCCCCTTTTATATGTTGCAAAGTAGAGGTAACTGCTGATAAGGTGCAGTGTTGGAACCGGTTCCAATGCTTTTGGTTACATAAGGTTGGCTTGCCAAATTGCAGATCGTGCGCAGCTTTACCAGCGGCAAAAGAGAAGAGGGTGATTTCGTCTGTTCTACATTATCTCCAAGAGGCGAATGGATCTACTGTGTGGCGGAGGATTCCATTCTCTATTGCTTCTCTACGGTCACAGGACAACTCGAGAGCACATTACAGGTAGACTTTGTGTGCGTCGGTCAGCTACTGAAAGGCAGCTGTCTGTCTGTTTGTTAGGTACACGAAAAGGAAGTGATCGGAATTTCGCACCATCCGCACCAAAACCTGATCGCTACTTATTCGGAAGAAGGCATGTTGAAGATTTGGAAGCCGTGAAGTGTGCGTTGTGTGGTTACGAATTTGATGTGCTCGTTTAACCGTCTGTAAAATACACAGTCAACCGAGCAAGATCTAACTTCGACTGTACATACTGTACTGTGCTACTGCTATACACCAACGATCTAATCAGACTGAAACAGACAGAAGTGGCATTACACATAGAACGGTAGAACAAAAACTGCCCTTCATATGCGATGCTAGTACGTAGTAGGAATGCAGGCTTGATTTTGAGCTATGGACAGGCGCATCAAAATGCAAGCTGCTAACTGAATGGTTTAGTACCCGATGAGCACAAACAAAAATACCGGGAAAGTCCGAGGAGCTTTCGAAGGAAGAAATGGATATCAAATTTTGAGCGCAGACAACGATCTTTGCCTAACACACAGCAGTCCTATCACTGCCAGAGCCACTGTTAAGATAAACAGGAAGGCCACCAGCAAAATTCCGAATCCGTACGAGCTGAGACACACCTGACTGCCTGGACTGGCTTCGATCAGGTCTGCAGGAATCCGACTTAGAAATGACTGTCTTTGGTTATCAGAGCCTAAAACAGTGCTCCTCAAGCAAAGGTACGCGCATGTTGCTTACCTTCGGACTCAGCTTTATCCTCAATGTCCAGCACCACTATGCGGTCAGCCGACAAATCAAAGTCAGAATCTGGGTCAAGCAGTCTTCGTGTTTCGGACACCTCCATCACCAACGTATCTCGTTGGAACCTCGACTGTCTACGATTACGATTGCAGTTGGGTTTCTGAAACTCACTGCCTCTACAGTGGGTAGAGAAGAGACAAATGAAGACAAACGCACGGTTACACCCCGACAAGCGCCCCCGTCCTTCATGCACAGTGAAACTGCGCACTGGAAATAAGTGGAGACTTTGTCTGCAAACTTGAACGCGTGAGCTTCCACGTAGGCCATGTTCAAGTCTCCATTGTATACGAGGTCACCCAGAATCACTTCATCGATGGCGCATCTGCATCAAACCTTTTACAAAAAGCCATTAGACCAAACACCAACCCATTTTCGTCAATCAGTTGATATCTGTTCTGCCCCTGACCGTCATCCACGAAGCAACTGTGCACCAACATACCAAACATGTCTGAAAGAGACGGAAAATGGAGCGAGTGGTCCGGAGCCACCGAGCGGCACAGCACGTACCACTGTCGCATTCCCAAACGTGGTAGACTTCGTCCCCCACTCTGGCGAAAGTGACCACGTCTCCGGTCACTGATCCTTTGCGTACACTGTACGTGCAAAGCGGCATCCGTGCCGTATCGATTAAGTCGGTGGTGGGCAACATGCTACAATGGACTGCTGCAGAACTCCAATCCACACTTTCAAGCGTATGCAGAACTCAGTTCTTCCAAATCTGCCTACTCCTCCACGAAGAGGCAACACAATAGTAAGCCGTAAGCGTATTGTACTGGTCGTGTGTCTGTCGCGTGGGGACGTTTGTAGTGTCGGTTCCAGTTGGCCTAATCGATCATTACACATACCTGACTTCGAACCGTGAAGTGACAACTTTGTCTGCTTCCATAAAAAAGCAGGTGCACCGGTAAGCTCTGTCCACTTTGGTGATGAAAATATCGTGGAAACTGATAATAACAGTCATCGACTGTTCGATGCCCCGTTGTGGACCGAGCTGGAACGGAAAGAAAACCGGTCATTAATGACGTGCTAATTGCTGGCACTGTACGCAGAGGAAGGACTCAGTTGCGCCCATCTGTTCCCACACAATTTATGCCCTCCCAAGCACCGATAAATCCGGCGCAACACCGAAACCAGTATAAAAATGGCTGATCTTTTCTGACATTTGTCATCCGACAACCTTGACTCAGAAAAATCTGGAACAAACTGCTGCTGCGACACGGTTTTTGCTTTGGGAAAGAAACTTGCATCTCTAAGTCGTGCAAGTAAGCGCAAGCGACTTGGTAACAAGATACAGTATAAACCGGTACCCTTCTCTGTCGACGCATATTGCACCCTCCGTTTCCGAGCTCGAATATCACAGATGTGGCTGGATTTGTCTTGAACGACGTTGAACAGCTAGGATTGTTTGACATACCTAACAGGAGACTTTGTTTATTGCTCCAACTTCCGTACGTACGTACCTTTGACAAATATGCGTCCCGAAAATTCCTTTTGGGTGTTGAAGATCATACTGACTCTGTTCTCCTGACAGTTTACTTGAGGGAGTCCTATAAACATTCAGTCGAAGCTACGAACTGCACGCACTGCAGACACCGAACTTACCTACCACGCCGTTGTCTATTGGAATGGCAGAAGAATGAGCAAACTGAAACTTACAGAATGGCGATCGAACTGTGAAAGAGAAAACTGACCAGTAGCAGACAGCCGAGAATGGTAGATGGCCGCATGGCGATCGCACGTGTCTGCGAGAGAGATAGACTGAGAGCGAGTGGACAGGTCGGTGGAGCAGTTGGGCAGTCGGAATGACCTTTCACAGAGAACTGCTGTTTGCGGTTACGAAAGACCGGTCGGCCGGCCAATCAGGTTGGCCCAGTTCTGGCACCGCCCCCTAGAAAGTGGAAAGAAAGCGCGAGTGGGCGCTGCTATAACCCAGTTAATTTGGAGACAACTGGCTAATGACCGGTTGTAAAACTGCTGCTGCTCGTTGGCACACTTCTCTTTCGATAGCAGGTCAGCCCGAGTCTTCTGGTCCTGAGGTGCCACCGAAATTAGGTGCTGCAAAGATGCGGCTGCAAAGAAAGTCGAGTGTTTTCGACGGAGCAGAACCGACTGCAACATTTCCCTCTCGACAAATCCGGTGTTTAATGTGATATCAAAGAGCACGCCTGTGTCACGAGTGTTGGATGTGTCCGTGAACACGTGTAGTCGGCCTTGAAGCACAGGCCAGTGTCCACTCGTGGCCGCATAGTTGGCTGTTTTGCCAAGCTCAGCTGTGTACTGCCTAGGCCACATTGCACTTACACGCTCGAGCGGCGTCCACTTGAAAACCTTGAAGCCTGCTGAGACAAGGTCGCTTCTGCTCAGCCATCAAGGCCCCGCTATTGTGGTGCCGAGCCTGACTTATGGTCGGTCGTAGCTGACTAGGCAAAAAGCGCCGCTTCGAGGCCAGACCAACCGAGACAGCCAGCGCCACGAGACAAAGGTCGGTCTACGACGTGCCGCCCAGTCGGCAAACGACCCAATAACTGTACGTTCAGCTCTACAAACACCTTATTCGACGCCCAATCTCACGCACAATTGCCTCACACATTCGAAGGTCAATAAGTTGTTCACGGCCGATCTGCGCCGGCCAACTAGAAAAGCTTTCACCGCCAGACACAAAGAAAGACCAATCTACGTCAGTCGGGTGTGGCCGCGTTTTGGTCATTTATGGTTGACGTACCAAACGTACAGAGCAATTGAAATTAATCAACAGAAGAACACACCGGTTATATCGCACCTTGAATCGGAGCCCTGCTCAGACGATAAAAACATCGCATACAAAAACACACGTCGACTAGCCGACAGAAAAGTCTATCACAGAAGAGGTACCGGTTGCAGCTTTTGGCACCGGCAGTCAAGATTCACAGGTAAAGCCCTCAGCCGTTGGCTACATACAAAATCAGCTGGTTTGGAGAAGGAACCGGACCTTTTTTGTAGAGCGAAAATTAGAATCCTGCCGGAGGAGGTCCAATATCAATCATGATATGAGTGTAGAGCGGTTTGTCGCGAACCCAGAGAACCTTGTAGTTTAGGCTTTCCAAACTGTTGAGACCGTCGATTTTGTACCGACGCACACCTGTCCAGAGCAACCGATACCTGCAACCGATGCCATCAGACTGTCGTCAGCTGCATACGCAAGCAAGAAGGTACGTGTACGTAAAAACTGATCTCTCGTGAAAAACCTTCATTACAGTTCTTTCACCGGATTGAATATGATGAAGCAAAGCAGATTACTAAGCGCATTGTTTTTAGCGCGCAGTGAACATGAACAAACAAAGTAAGAAAGTATTATCCCTCTCATGAAGAAAGGGTATAAATTTAAAACTTGCCGCCGAATCAGCGCGCACTGAGATCTCTATGCCACGACGAGTCATGACGCATTTGTCCGCCCATAACGTAAAGCAATAATGAAGCATTAGCAGCGCACGACGTCGCGCACCGTGGCTATGCGGCCTAAATCACTACACCAACTGTTCCCGCGAGCGAAAGGGTTATGAAACAAATCCGCTAGTCAGACCCTAATCCGTGATTCAAACGAAAAACTGAGTTGGCTATTGCCAAGAAGCTAACTTAATTAGATACTCAGTCAGGGGCTTGACAGCATATACGGCTGGGAACAATACATGTATTTGGTAAAGGTACGTACAATAGTACTTAAAGACATCTAAGAGTAGAAAGGTCAAATCCCCTCAACCCTTCCCCCAACACAGTTTAAGGATTCGCGATAGTACAAGTACTACATAGTAGCAGCGGCTCAAGCAATAACAAACTGGCTAAATCATTAAATTTTAGATTAAAATGCTTAATTAATAAACAATTTAGCGTTTCCGGTAGTGTTCAATTCAATACATACAGGTGTTTTAGGAACCGTTTTGTCATTTTATCTTTGTTTTTAGCAGTTAAACGTAATTTTCACTGCTAAAAATTGCAATTTTTAGTAATCAAAAAGTGCTAGAAACGCATTTCCAAGCGGTTTGAAGCTTTTTGGAATATCGGACATCCTCCTGATACTGACCCCCCACATGGTAAGCAAACCCCATAACCCTCTCTGTCATGTAAAGTGTAGATTAGGGCAGCTGTAGGGCGGTGACAAGCATTCTGGTAGTGGTAACTGTGGTACTGCCAGAGAAATACAATGTACGTACTGTACAGTACATGGGCCGGGGAGGGGAATAGTATACCCTTTGAGTGCATAACCATCGCATCAAAATGCTTGACCTTTTCTGTAAAGTCGAAAGTCTCTAGGAAACGTTACCCACACTCCATCTTTTAGTATGCATGAAGTCAGTGTCAAAAGATCGGAGTACACCGAAAGGTACCAGTACCATAATGTGGCTAAGTGCCTGACTGGTGGTTCAAGAAAAATCAGCAGCAGTCAGGACACTGAATTTATACGTAGAATTACTTGCGGCTTGCTTCATTAGGTGCGTACAAAGAGAGTGCACTTGACAAACGTACCTAATGCGGCCGTCAACGGCAGGCCGTTTCTTGTGACGAATCATTTTGTAACGACCAATTCTAGAAGGAGGTCTGGTGATTTTGAGCCCAACATGCTCCAGTCTGAAACAAACAATAATGCAGTGCAGCGGGTACTGTAGGCCGGTAGAAAGAAGGGCACCTGTAAGCCATATCGTCGTCCTCAGCACCCCAGCCCCAGTACAAATTAGAGTAGCCGTTGACTCTGAAGAACTGATCGGTGCGAATGGCAAAAACGCCACCCACGAGTTCTTCGTAGGGAATTCTGCAAGAACAAAATAGTGCAGAGCAAAGACTACAGAAAGAGACTGACTGGTAGTTCATCTCGTCTATGGCTACACTCATGTGTCTGGGCTGCTCGGGACAACTGTACATGTTGCGATCGTCCTCTGGGATCAGATCGACGTCGTGGAACACGAAACAGCCGTAGGTGGGGTCCTGTCTCAAGGCAGTCACAAATGCTATATTCATAATTCGCGCCTTGTTGAAGGTCAGGTTGCCGTACTGAAACAAGTGGTCCGTGCTGAGCTGCGAGAGCGAGAGCTACCTGTTCTACGACATAAATCCTGTAATTGATCTGTTGTCTCTGGAGAACGGGATGCAAATGAGCCAGCAGAACCATTAGATGCGGCGCGCGGTCGCGATACGGTATAATAATGGCCACGTGATGTCGCGCCTGACAGTTCGTTGGCCAATGGTAGCCGCCCGGCCGAACGGCCGGATTGCTGGCTCTGATTATGGTCTCAGTGTAATTCTCCACATGGGTGTGATTGATATCAGCAAATATCCGACCGTCTACAAATCTGATATGCCACATCGATTAGATTACAGCCGCAAACACCCCCTGCATTCTGTCATTAACTTTGTTTATTGTCGCAAAATCTCTCGAAAAAACAGGGACGCCTGCTTTATCGATTCGGTTCGGTCGGTTTAGACCACCGCACGCATAAATAAGCAATTTGCTAAGGAACCCTCGGGTACAGACAAGCCCAAATTTGTTATCCTCTACGGTAAGAATGGTGAAATCGAACAAGTGCGCTTGGTTAGTTTACAGAGCTCTCGGATTTCGCTTCAGCAAGCGAACGCAGTTAATACTCACTGAGATCAGGAGGCACTTGAGGACAGAAGGAAATCAACTTGGACTGATTGCGCGGGGGGCTCAGTTGCGACTGATTGGCATTAGCGGTGGCATTGAGAGTTTGCGCCGCCAACAGCTGGTTAATAGCCATCACATTGAACTGCTGCTGGAGGAGGCGAAAGTTTGTCGCAATCGAGGGCACATTTTGACTGAGCAAAGCACGTAGGTTGATGCGAGGCGGTGGAGTTGCCATGAATCTGGGGAACATGCCAGGACCGCCGCCGTGGAACACGTACGGATGTGCCACCATGGCGTGCGTGTCGGGCGTTCCATAATAGTGGAATAGCGCCACCTGCACGGTGGCGATGCCGAACAGAGTGATGAGCAGGATTAGAAGCACGTTCGGCACGCACCAGGCACGGCACACATTGCGTCTGCCGATCGGCTCACTCAATGCGTAGGCCACCAAATGTCGCTTCAAGAGATCGGGCGGCTTTGAAGACAGAATTTTGCCGGAGATGCTGCTAGTAGGAAGGCAGACTGGGAGGAAAATAAGACGGGCAGAGCTTATTATTATTACCTGCACTATGCACGTGCGCCGGCCGGCCTAGAAGTTGCTAGAAGCAAGACGGCAGTAGAATAAATCCATGGCGTAATGAGGGGTTATGAGGCGTTGTGCGAGCGAGGAAGCGACGCCGCTTGCTCGACATCAAAACTATTCTTCTTGTGTGCATTCCATTAACGCACAGCCAAGCCGCGCCGACGGCGCTGCTTGATCGATACAGGCAAGCATGGCCTAATCGCTCCTCCCGCCTCGACAAGCCGGCCGAGGAGGTAGGCCGCCCCGATTTTGCCCAACGATAAACCAAGAACTAATTTATCGGCACGCCACGGCCCTGGCTATTTAACGCAACTACTAACTGCACCAACCAACCAACCAGTGCTGAAACTGCAGCTGAGAGGGGGCGACAGGTCGGCTTTGTTGCGGTTGCAAAGGCCGACCGCCCACTAATCATTAGCGCTTCGAAACTGGCCAGCCCGATGTTTAACTGGATGGGCCTTGAATGGTGTAGAACAGATGCAGGTAGAGCGCCTTCTCCGTGAACAAGTACAGCTTTTTTCTGCCGTAATCCACTGGCTTCTTATAGCTGCAGAGCAGATGTGGACATTAATTAGCATGCACTCACTCACTCACAGCTCCACCACCGCTGCTCCTGCCTTAATCTCGTCTCTCTCCACCAACGCAAAACAGCGCGTGCTCACTTTGTCCTTCTTCTCTTTGTAGTGCTTCAACTCAAAGAATATGGCCCACTCTGAACAGTTATCTAAGTTCCTTAAGACACACACACACTACTTGATCTACCTTGCGTCAGATCTTCCATAGCCTTCTGTATATGGACGTTGACGTTAAAAATTATGTACTTGTCTTGAATGTGATAAGAGCACTGCGTGTTTTGAACAGGAGTCAAGTCAGTGCCACTCTCATCTAAAACTTACTCTTTAAGAGACCAAAGAATCGCACAGACGGCACAGTACAGTGGTTTGGTCAGTCTAAACGTACTGACTCGCTCCTCTGACTAGTGGTCATCTATGACTGTATGTACATGTACCAGAGGGGTCCAGCTATCTGCCCTCACCCGACTTAGGTCAGAGCCCCCTACCGGGACCCCCGGAGACGATTTTTTCCGATCCTCCCGATTTTTCGAGCAATCTTTTTAGAATTTCAAACACAAAAATTGCTAAAATCGCTTGAAAACAGCATTTTCAGCTGCATTTCAGCCTAAATTAGCGATTTTTAGCCCAAAATTGATATTTGTTGGCGATTTTTAAGCCGTTTTTAGTAGCCAAACCCCCTTCCCTAGAATTTGGGCTTAAACCCCTCGGTCGGCGCCAGACCCCCAACCCCCTCCCCTTCGGCGGTGACCTGTTATATATACATGTGCCTATTATGATGACCATCTGTCTTATCCCGTGCAAATGAGGTTGGGCGCGCCTCTTGGCCCATCTACTGTACACAGCCGAGCTCAGGGACGTATGTTCTGGTGCAGCCAACTCATACATGGGAAGGGTCGCGGGGAGGTCCGGAGGGGGTTTGCTCACCCCAACTTGGGCTTGAGCCTCCAAACCACTCCACCCATCCACCTGAAGCCGACTTTTGTTCCTGGACGCACCCAGCAAAATCTCCGCGACCCCCGAACCGCTTTCAAATTTTCGGATTTTGTCTGTTCCCCAACCAAATTTGCCGGCACATGTACGAGCCAACTTGTTAGATTTCTGCTGATTGCTGCGTAAGGGGCATTGGGCGTGTGCCGTTTACTCTGTTCCTGGTTAGTTACTAACAAAAACTAAAAAAATAAACATATAATACATACATGTACGTACCTTTTACCGAAACACATATAAACGGATCTTCATAAATGGAAGCATCTTTCAAACCAATTTTCTCAATTTTGATCGTCAGATAGGTGTAGCCAGGCTTTTTTACTTTGGGTGTCGGAAGCAGCAACTCTATTTAAAGCATTTAGTAATTAGTAATCATCATACGTACATGTAACAGGTCACCCACCGAAGGGGGAAGGGGTTGGTGGGGGTCTGAGCCCAAATTCTAGGGAGGGCTGGGCACTAAAAACGCTCAAAAATCGCAGTCGCAATTTTTCGGCCAAAAATCGTTAAAAATCGCTAATTTGTGCTCAAATACAGCTAAAACAGTGCTGTTTTACCGGCAATTATGTGTATGAAATTGTAAAAAAATCGCAAAAAAATTGCTCAAAAAGTTACTTGCCCGGAAAATCGGGGGGAGGGGGGTCGGAAAAATGGTCTGGCCTAAGTCTGGTGAGGGGCAGATCGCAGTTACATGTATTGTAATGAGAATAAGCGCATAACTGAAGGCAAACTTACTCTGACCGCAATGCTCGACGACTGACGATTTTCTGTAAACGTTATACTGTCAAACATGTCAAACGTCATGTCATGTACCGTACCTTCTGTTCAGTGTCTTTTGATAAGATTCGACTATCTTTTTCAGCGCTGAAAGCCACCGCGGCACTCAGATGGGAGTGTTGCTTAATAAATAAAACCGGACGCACCTTCGAAATCCGCTTTTATAGCGTCCAAAGCTATTTGTCCAACCTGCGAATCCGACAGCGTCTGAGACTACAACCAAATTAGAGTCAGTCAGTCCATGAATCTGTGAGGCTCAAAATCAGGACAGCTGGAATTCAGTGATACGAAAAATAACATAAATAACTCCAACACAGCCAGCACATTTGGTCGAGTGGTTAGGCGCCTGTGTTGCGAGGCGACTGCACACATTCACGCACTCGGCGCGGCTAATGTTTGTCGCAAAGAGGAGTCGTTGGCAAGCAGGCTGGCATGCCAGCTGAACTTCTAAACGCTTGACTCGCTCCTCTCACCCATCTGTGGTGTCTCAGGCGGTCGTCTTAACTGCTAATGAGGAGTTGGGCGCGCCTCATAGACCATGACCCAGCCCCCAGGGCGCACGTCCTGCTCCCGTACGACGGTCCACCTTGCAGCGCCAGGCTAGTCTGTTACTCGCTGCACAAGTAGTAGTGTGGGGCGTCTTAGGATCTGTAGTCTGTTCACCGTCCCGCGCTTCCGAGTAGTCTTACCAGTTACTATAAAGACTAATCACTAAAAAATAACTAAGACATCCCTTGCTGTTCAGAACTCAAGCAACAGTCTCTGAAAGTGTGCGCGTGACATTTTGCAATCGTTACTAGGTATCTTGATACAAAAGGATATATGCTGACAACATAGTACGTTGTATAAATCTTTTTATTGGCCCCTTTTAACACATACGTACACTAAGGTTTGATTTCCTACTTAAAGGATTAGGTCTACAAAGATTAAACCTCTACTGTTAACACAACCATTACGTTCCGATCGGTGGTAATTGGCTAAAAAAAGTAGTTCGGTCTGCACGGGACAGTTAGCTAAAATTGGTTTTCCGGCCATGCTAACCAAAGCAGCAGAGAGTACCTCAAGCATTTCTGCCCGTTTTCTGACGTTGCCCATTATTCTTATCACTTCCTTTTCGTCTGCATCATCGGTGCAGAAGTTTATGGCTCCTTCATGGTATAAAGCATGCAGCCTGAAGAAAAACGTCTTCAACGGAAGACGTACAGCTGCGCATACTTTTTGTACTCGCCGGCAGCCTCCAGTCGTTGTCCCCAACTGTCACAGTTGACCGCTTTATCGGCGGAGGACAGTAGCAGACGGGCAGAGGCAGCAATATGAGGAGTGGCCATGACATCAATTTCGGGTTACACCAAACACGCATCACTATAGAAACAAAACCAAATAAGCGTTCCTTGTTTACTCCGTTTTAGCTAACCAAACAGTACGCCCGAACCACGTTCAGCAATATACAGCTTTATTATTAGCAGTCCTGCTCTAATTACATTCAACAAAGAACACGACGATACGATTAGCACTATTAGCAGTAAATTAGAGTGCGAACAACACCAGAAAAACTCGATACCATTGGCAATACATCAATACCTGACGAGACCATATCAAAACACCAATAATTACATGCATGCTCAGCAGAAGGCCAAAAAATCGTATTTGGTTTACCTAGAAACGGCAGAAGTTAGACTTTTATTTTAGACAAGCCAAAAACGCGCAAAAAAGTGGCTTCGTAAAACTATTCATGGATCGAACATTGAAGATCGAACATTGAAGATTCTAAGGTCCCACTCAATCAGTATTGAGTATAGGGGCACATACAAAACCCCAAATACATAGAAAACATACCAATACCATATACCAGTTCGCACTCTTGCAAAGTCCAGTTGGACAAACTTGGACAACAGTATAAAGTTCTATGGATCACCACAGTACAGAATGAGTCTCTGTCGTTTACTTTGACCAGGCAACGCACGCGACGAGCGACGAAAAAATAAATACGTATACCGTTTCAATAATACTGAGGATTGAAGGTGACCCAATGAGCTCTCGGTTGCTTCTGAGCGGCATGCGAAGTAGTGAACAGAGATTTGTAGACCTTGGTCGACCTGGGATCACTTTGAATGGCCGAGTTGCTTTTTGACTTCTTGGTCGCGTCACTTGTCTGAGCCGGCGCCGATTCCAACTTTCTCTTGGGAGCAACGACCGATTTGGAACTGCACGGCTTACTTGTGGATGGTCCTGAAACATCTACCCTTTTAGAAAGACGCATGTAAAAGGCAAAGACAGCAGTACCACTTACCAGCTTCATTGTTAACAGGTTGCCCGTTGCTTTTATTCTTCTTGGCAGCTTTCTGGCTGTCACGTTTGGATTGCAGTTTGGTTCGGTACTCGTCCACCTCCTCTTCTGAACCGTTCAGCACTACCACCTCATCCATGTCTAAGTTCGATCCACACTAGAAAGATTAGGTTTGAACTAGTTTACCGCAAATGCTCACCACCCTATGTACATTGTGGCAAACTTCAGATTTGACTTCTTTTAGCGCCTTCTCCGAAAACACACAACCACACGACCAAATGCAGCAGAACCTAAAAGTGCGGTTATTTCTATAGTTCTAGAGGACGTAACTGAGCGCTCGCCACACCTGTAGTTGCCGTTCATCTCAACTCCAACTACCGGACAGATAAACTGCGCTATGTTGTAGTCTCTGTACGCATCTCCTGACTCCACTTTCGACGAGTCGAACGCCGGATTTTGCGTCAACTTTAATTCTTTCAAATCCTGCAAATATTCGCACCAATCACGCACTTACTACAGTCAGGTTAGCGTCAATCTACACTGATACACTGTCTCGAGAGTCTTGGCGTCGGCAGAGAACCGGAGAGCAAAACTTCCAGCTCACCACCACAGTGGCGGAGTTCAAGCATAGTTAAACTGATTAGTCAGTAACGATATGACTTGCGCACGCTAGAAACATAATCAGATGAGCATGAAAATACTAAATCTAGATTTTTGCATGTTTTGGGAACGAAAAATACAATTCCATGAATTACGAGCAGGCCTTCCAAAGAAATTATGAAATTACCCCTAAACAGAAAACGTATTTCAAACACTTCAGAAAACTATTCAAGATTAATGGGATCAGAAAAAAGATGTGAACTTGTCATTTAAAACCTGGTACCCAAGCAGCCCAAAATCATTGGTACAAGGCTCAAGAAGAAATCAGACGGACACCAACCAAACACTCGGCGAAGAGCACCGACACTTACTTTGAGCGAACGAATGTGCCGAGCGGTCTCAGACTCGCCGATGGTTTTATCCAACAGCTTCTCAATCACGGTCTCTTTGTTGTACAGTCTAAACAGTCCAAGCATAAGACAATGGGCAGTAGTTTTGTTCAACCGGCTGGACCACCGGGATAACCAACACACGTTAGCAGAAAACTGGTATGGTACTTTGCCCTTGACCTGGAGCGTCTCACTTCTTTATTAAATAAATACATACAGAATAGCAGCGCTTTTGATGGCAAGAACAGGCACACAAAAAAACACCAAAAAAGTCCAAAAATTATTCTTGTTGATGAAAATTTTTTGAACGCCAAAAGTTTAGGAAAATTAACATATTGATTTTAAAAAAAATTTTCGAGCCTTCAAAAAACCTTTTTTTTTTAAAATTGGTTTTTAAAATTTTTGACCCTAACAACTGTGCTTCGCATTGTAATTCTAGAGTTGGCGCCCAAAGTTCAGCGTCCGCCATTTTTAAAACTGCCAGGGATAAGTGCGAAAATATAATGTAGTCTTGTTTACAGGACTGTTTCAGTTAAAGGTGAAGCAACTTGCCTGCCGAGGGGACATGTGACAACAGGCTCTTTGAGAGGTTCTTGACTCAAGGCACACAACTTCCATTTAACCACATTCTCCATGTCTCTTTCTACCTGCAAGAGAACAAGGTGAGTACGGTGTTGGTGTACACATAACGGATATTTAGGTACCCAAAATCCTTGAAATTTTGTGTTAAAGTTTGGTGCACCAAGCTACAATCTTGAGAAATTCAAGAATTTGCGAAATCTGTTAATTTGAAAACTTATAGATTGTGTGTTAAAAAATGAAGCTTTTCATTTCGCTGCCATTTTTGGAAATCTTAACCAAATGGCCTTACCTTACAGAACAACTGCTAAACAACAGGAAATTTGTTCAACTGAAATTTTACGCATAACGATTGAGAAAATGAAGAATTTCCCCGCTTTTTAGAGGATATTCTGCAAAGTTTCAGATCACTTAGTGAAGGTTTGTGAAGATGACATCAAAATGAAAAGTCACCATTTTTAACAGACAGTCTAGTAATTATCAGGTTTTGAAAATAACAAGTTTCACAAATTCTTGAATTTCTCAAGATTGGGTCGAGTCTGGAGCACCAATCTTTAACACAAAATTCCAAGGATTTTTGCACGTATGTTTCAAATTTCAGCATATTTGGTCAAGATTTTTGGGAACGGTATCAAAAAGAAATGTTATCGTATTATACAATTTTGGGGAACCCTGTAGGACTAAGGACTAGGGATGCGCAAAGAAGTTTCGACTTCTAGTGTTTAGCTTTCTCTAGACCATTATCATGCAGCCGTGTAGACAATTTTAAGAGAAGTTCAACAAAACAACCCGCACTAAAAATGTTCAAGAGTCGGATCGGCTCGTCAGGTTTGTCGGCTTCATTCAGACTAGGTTATATTCGAACATTCATAAGCAGTATATCAACTGAAAGTACGTTTTCTGAGGTACAAAATCACCAGAAAATTTGCCCAGGGTTCGTACGGCTTTTGTATAGCAAAATTCCCTGACCTTTCCCTGACCAAAGTAAAAATTCCCTGACCAACCAGGGTGAGGAAACTGCAACCAATGAGAAAATTTTGAAAAATTAACTTTGCAAAACGCATTTAAACGGTATTCAGTGTGTAAATTTCTGGTTTAAGTAGTATCATACATGGGCCGGGGGGGGTTTGCCCACCCCCCCCCAATTTGGGCTCGACCCCCCACAAACGAACCCACCCACCCACCTGAAGCCGACTTTTGTTCCTGACCCCACCCACCAAAATCGCCGCGACCCCCCCAAACCGGCAGGCCCACCCCCAAATTTTCGGATTTTGACTATCCCCAACCCATTTTTCCGGCCCATGTATGAGTAGTATATAAAATCAGAAGAGTGATAATCAAAAGGGTGTTGTGTAAAGTCCTGACAGGACTTTGGCGGTGAGATGTTTCTGCTGCTATCAAATTTTTCCCTGACTAGACACCAAATTCCCTGACTTTTCCCTGATTTTTTTTAAATTCCCTGACTTTTCCATGACTCCCTGACTTTCCAGGACCCGCACGAACCTTGTTGACGCTGAGAGCTTCTTTATAACTTGATTAAGAGCACGAGGTTCAGCAACCCAAAAAAATCGACAAAATCGAACATCGCGTAAAGTGCTGGACGTTCGTGAGTAATTGACCGTAGAACCGCATTATTTGGCCGATTGAGGAAACTAAGACATTGTCAGATTCAGCAAAAGCCAACGCCTCCAACTAGCACAATAATTTGGATTTAATCTAGATGGCAAACTGTAACAGTTACGAAACAACCTTTTTTGCAACAACCCCCAAAACTTATTAATAAAGAGGAAAAAACTTCAACCGATTCGGCTACAAATCGCCAGATGTAGGTAAAAACCGAAAGCACAAACACGCTTCATAAGGCGTTTTCGATTCCACAGCACCTTCTTTGCCCATACCTAACTTACGTTACATAACAAAGACAAAAGTAAATTAAAAACTGCGCCCACTCGCTCAGGCTTTTTCTTCTGTCGAACAAGTTCATCTCGTCTTGGAATCGTACCGCCATCACAACCCATTGTCTGTGGTGATCTAGAACCGTTTTATTTTCTTCTATTCTTCTAGTTATAGGCACAACGTTCTTCGCTGCTTTCTTATTAATACGCAATTTCTGAGAGAATTTAGTTTCGCTCCTAAAATTGGTCTAGGTCTGTAGAGTATTGCGCGGTTCTTCTAGGGTGTTAAAGATATTTCGACACTCGACGTTTGGCCGGTTGTTGTAGCGCTGCTTTTTCGTCCCTATTAATGTCGCGCCGCCTAGGGAGGTTGGAGGGGAAAGGAAGTGCTCCAATACTATTTTATTTACACTAACTCCTAACAGGGAAGGTTTCTAGAGAGCTCCTATCTAACAACGTATTTTTTTCGGTCTCTTATTCTCTAGCAATGAATCACGTATAGGCCCCTACACGGGTCAGTACAGTTATAGCACAGTCTAGTTATAGCACAGCAGGCCATAATTCTACCTTACGCTAAGCATAGTATACGGCTTCCTAGCTTGCCATTTACAACACGCACACGCACGTATGTATCTACAGTAATAGTTCGAGAGCTCATCTCGACACTCCCCCAGCGACAGTTTTCAGCCAGGCTTTGGCTTTTCTCGCAGCCTCTCGCTCAGGTCGCTGAGTAATCGATTTCTCAGCTTCTGCGGTTTGATCATTAGGCCTTTGTACGCCGCCTTGGCCGAATTCCAGAGGGCATAAGAGCTTGATCGGCCGTTGCAAAGTGGATTTATTAGCCAGCTGTACGGCGGCCGCACGAATAATTCCGTCCGCACTGGGGAGCAAGCGAACAATCTTACCGATCCTCCATTGACCGCGTGGCAGTTTGTCTTTGATCAGAACAACATCGCCAATGGAAGGAGCGTTATCTACAGAGCCGGTCTGTCCAGTTGGCCTAGCACAGTGTCTTTCACGCAAATTCAGAAGATAGTCATTTTGCCAACTGGACCAGAAATTGTCCAAAAGTTTCTGTCCGTTTTTCCAGGACTGCAGCAGTTGATCAGCAGAATCAATAGTCTGACCGAACTCTGGGTCAGTCTCTTGAGGAGCAGTCGTCGGGATTCCAGTGGAGTTGTTCAGAGACAGAAAGTGCGCTGGTGTCAGCACAGGAAGCACCTCAAACTCTGATTCAGGGCAAACTAAGGGGCGGCAATTGACGACCGCCTCAATCTCCGTAAGAACAGTCTCCAACTGGATATAAGTCAGACAGAGTTTGCCCACAGACTTCTTTAGAGCGCGCTTAACTGTTCCGACCAGCCGCTCATAGAAGCCACCCATCCAAGGCGCTAACTCCACAATAAACTTCCACCGGATTCCTTCATTTGACACATAAGTCTGAACAGTGGGGTCTCGCATGACAGTACTCCATAGTTTGTCCAGACTGGTGCTCGCAAGCTTGAAATGCTTGGCATTGTCCGAAATGATTTGGTGTGGTTTTCCGCGCCTTGCAATAAATCGGCGCAGACAGAGCAAAAACTGTTCAGCAGTCAGATCAGAAACCAATTCCAAATGAATGGCGCGTACAGCTGAACACGTGAACAGACATATCCACACCTTTTTGGCCGCTTTCTCAGAAGAATTGGGAACATTTCGCACAAACAAAGGGCCGAGATAATCAATGCCAGTAAATTTGAATGGAGCACTTTTAGAAACACGAAAGTTAGGGAGAGGGGGAGGAGGGGGGTATCGAAAAGGGCCACCCTCCCAGCGGCGACAAATAGGGCACTCCCGAAGCACTTGCTGCACTCTAGACCGTCCTTGTGGTATCCAGTAGTTCTGTCGTACTTGAGCGAGAGTTTGACGGTTGCCAGAATGGTACAGAGATTCGTGACAGTCCTTTATGACGAGCTGTGTGAATTTCGCTTTCTTTGGCAGCAGAATCGGAAACTTCGTTTCTTCAGGGAGAGAACTGTTGGCTAATCTACCTTTGCAGCGCAGCAAACCGTCACTACCGATGTAGAGACCAAGTTGCAGGAAGTCAGTTGGTTTCTTGGGATCTTTCTTGAGACCATTCTTCAAATCTGCAAAGTGACTGTTCTGAACTGATAGCTCCCAGTTCCTCCTCGCGATTTCTAGCTCTTCTGCTGACAAGGGACCAGACTGAACTGTCTTCTTACGAATCTTGTCCACAAACCGTTGCACCCAACTGGTGACATGCAGCAGACGTTTCAAAGAGGAGAACCTTTCTGCATCGATGCCAAAGGGACCGGTCTGGAGTTCTGGTTCACTGACTACTGTTGCTGGTTCTGGTTTTCTGAGCTCATCTTGAATGTTTCTTTCCTCGCCATTCAAAAGATCTGACTTTGACCAAATGCTGGGCCATTCAGTGTGTTCACCTGACAACCAATCAGGTCCCGACCACCACAGTGGCAGTTGGCTCAGGTTTACTAGAGAGACACCTCGAGTTGGCAGATCTGCAGGATTTTCACTGGTAGAAACATAACGAAATTCTGTCTGGGGGCAACTTCGTATTTCTTTGAGTCGATTCTCCACGAAAACTGACAGCAGCTTTGTACTGGAGATCCAATAGAGCACACACTTGGAGTCAGTCCAGATCACCTTTCTGACAATTCGTTGCTTTAACTCCTTGGCTACAAACTGAAGTGATCGGACCCCAATGAGCACCCCCATCAGCTCTAATCTTGGCAGTGAAACTTGCTTGAGAGGTGCCAGCCGAGATTTTGAGAACAGCAGATTCACATACACGTTCGAATTGCACTCCACTCTCAAGTAGACAACAGCAGCATATGCCTTTGCAGAGGCATCACAGAAACAGTGCAGCTCCAGTTTGCTATAACCTGGGTCAGAGCTGATGTATCTTGGCACAGATACACTACCAATTTCTTCGAGTTCATTCTGAAGCTGCTTCCACCGAGTTTGTAGGTCTTCTGGGATTGGTTCCTCCCAACCTACTTTCAATCGCCACAGCTCTTGCACCAACAACTTGCTTTGAATGGTTACAGGAGAGAGAAGTCCAACTGGATCGAAAACTTCAGAGATCAGGCTCAACACAGCACGTTTTGAGATCGCTGGACTGCAGTGAGTCTTTGGACTGGTCAGGAACAGAGTGTCTGTTTCAAGATTCCAGCGCAAGCCAAGCACCTTTGCTTCTTCACCTTTAGCTCGCTCAGCTTCAGGTAGCATAGTTATAACTTCTTTAGAGTTTGAGATCCATTCTCTGAGATTCATGGAAGCTGCTTGAAACAATTCTTTGGCTTGGTGGTACAGTTCAACACCCTGCTCTACTGAGTCACTGCCACTAATCAGGTTGTCCACATAGAGTTCTTGTAGCAGCTGACTTGCGATTTCTGACCCAGCCATCTGCAGGTGGTGTTTGATTGTTCCCGCCAGAAGAAAAGGACTTGAGATAACACCAAACAACACTCTGCAGAACCGATACACTTCCACGTTGTTTTCTAACTCCGTTTTCTTTGCATTCTTGAGCCATAAAAACCGGGTGACATCTCTCTCTTGTTCTTGCAAGCCGATCTGCAGGAAAGCCTTTTCTATGTCACTCAGAATTCCAATCTTCTTCATTCGAAAACGTAACAGCAATCCACACAGATCTTGTAGCAAAACAGGTCCGCGAAGCAGACACTCATTCAAACTCTGACCTGATCTTCTTGTCTTGGCAGACGCATCATAGACAATTCTCAGCTTTGTAGTTGAGTGATCTTCTTTCAGAACGCAATGATGAGGCAAGTAGTGCTTTCTGCTACCTTGACCTTCATCTGGATTAACCCTTTCAATGATCCCCAACTTCAGCTGCTCTTGAATTGTGCTGTCGTATTTTCGTAGCAGATCAGGCACTGTAGAGATTCTCTTTACAAGGGACTTCAGTCGACCATGTGCCAGTTCGTAGTTCTCAGACAACTCTGGTTCCTCTTCTTTCCAGGGCCACTTCACTTGGTAGCGACCATCTTCAAACCGTACAGATTCATTGAACATCTGCAGAGCTCTGTCATCATCTGACACATCAGCTGAGTCCTTGACTCCAATCGATTCCAAGTTCCAGAACTTCTCCAGTCTCGAATCCAACTGAGCTGGCCAATTTGAGCTACCACAAAACAAAGCTGGCAAAGCTTGGTTGGGCGTACAGCCGGTTTCTTCCTTTTTCGTTTTTCCTGTCAGAATCCAGCCAAACTTTGACCTCAGAAGCAGTAGACCCTCTTCCAAGTTGATCCGCTCAGATTCCACAAATTCGTAGTAGTAGTCATTTCCCAGTAGCAGATCAATCGTAATGAGCTCAGGGAAACTGGAGATTGAGTCAGCTAGCTTCAACTCCTTCAGAGCCTGAAACTTGTCAGTGTCCACAGGTAGTTTCTGAATCGGACAGGTGATCTGTGGCACAACACTGACTTCGATTTCCTTTAGCGTACTGTCCTGCAGTTGCACATGTAGCTGAACCACAGGCATCTTCATAACTTTCGTAGAAGAGGCACCAAACACAGCCAAAGGTACCTCATCATAGCGATTCGGTTTCAGGGCCAATTTCTCCATGACTTCTTTGGTGATGAACGAACGCTGACTTCCTATGTCCAGCAGCACTCTTGTACTGAGAACTCGCTTCTTAGACGTATTCTGTACCATACAGCTGGCTGTCTGCATGTACACTTTCCTGGCGGAAGACAGTGCACTAGTCACTGGAGACAGTAGAGATACGTCTTTGTTTCCATCTGGTCTACCACTTTGTTTTCCGAACTTCACTGGACACAAACTTCGGTGATGGTGGTGTTTCTTGCAGTAAACACACACCCGCTGCTGAGAACAGTTAGAAGCCATGTGGCCTTGCCTCAGGCACTTGAAACAACGATTTCCCAACTTGGCTTTTCTGGCCTCTAAAGTTGGAAACTGGGCGCATTCATCCGAGAAATGCCCACCCTCACAGTACACACATTTCCGACCCTGTTCCGTTTTTGTTCCAGCGAACAAAGCTTCTGTGGTAAACCGCTGAGACCGTTGTTCTTCAGTCTTGCCCTCACCTTCTTTCCGTTTGCTGGCGTGCTCATTCATAGACCTTCTTTCCCCCAATTCTCTGGCGATGACTTCTTCTTTGAACAGCTGCCTTAACTGACCGAGATCCCACCTTTGACAAGCATTCTTCCGATTCAGGGTGATTCTGATTTCTTCTGGAAGCTTAGACATCATCAGGGGGACCAGAACAATTCCAAACTTATCTTCGTCTATGCCTAGAGCTTCTAAGCCCCTGATATGTCGCTCGCAATCATCGTAGGTTTGTCTCAGATGCCCTGTATTCGAATTCGATGCAGGCAGACGGAAAAAGCTGTCAAAGTGGGCGAAAATGACAGTCTGCTCGTTTCCAAATCGCTCTTTGACGGTGTCAATTGCAGTCTGGTAGTTGGCGTTGGTGACAGAAATTCCCTGAATCGAACGCGCTGCCTCACCTAGCAGTAGACTCTTCAAATAGTTGAACTTGTCAACATCATGCAGCGAATCGTTGGTGTGAATGGCGCTTTCAAACGAATCCCAGAATTCCTGCCATTTTAAGGGATCACCAGCAAACTTGGCAATTGACAACTTGGGCAGCTTTGGTGACACTTTTGAGACACTTGAGGCTGTGGCAGCAGATTGTATGGAGCTGGCGGCTGCACCATTCAGTTGAGGCACTTGATTTAGAGTTCTCTCTCGAATGGTTTGAATCCGATTGGATACCTCAACGATCATATCTGTTGATTGGATTTGAATTTCGCTGGCTCTGGCGATCTCCTCTTCCAAATCAACTTCAGGGATTATGGCCGAAATTTCTTGATCCAGGCCTTCCAGTTTGGCTTGATATTCCGTCAGCTTGTCACGCACATTTTCTAGAGCCTCAACAGAGCTGTCGGCCGTATCAAACAACTGTGTGCCAGTGTTCAAACAACGCGTAACGTGAGCTCGAATTCCACTGCGTTTTCCTTTCAGAGTGGCCAACTGTCTTTCTGCCATCTTTGAGTGCCAAAAATTCTTCCCGGCTATCGGCACCAGAAATTTTGTAGAGTATTGCGCGGTTCTTCTAGGGTGTTAAAGATATTTCGACACTCGACGTTTGGCCGGTTGTTGTAGCGCTGCTTTTTCGTCCCTATTAATGTCGCGCCGCCTAGGGAGGTTGGAGGGGAAAGGAAGTGCTCCAATACTATTTTATTTACACTAACTCCTAACAGGGAAGGTTTCTAGAGAGCTCCTATCTAACAACGTATTTTTTTCGGTCTCTTATTCTCTAGCAATGAATCACGTATAGGCCCCTACACGGGTCAGTACAGTTATAGCACAGTCTAGTTATAGCACAGCAGGCCATAATTCTACCTTACGCTAAGCATAGTATACGGCTTCCTAGCTTGCCATTTACAACACGCACACGCACGTATGTATCTACAGTAATAGTTCGAGAGCTCATCTCGACAAGGTCATGTCACAGATTTCAGCAATCCCTACACATCTTGGAGACAGATGATGAAAAACTGCGATGCCCCAAGTTTGAGCTCATCGGTTCAGTAGATCCCCTGGGGGTCAGGCCAAAATACCCTAAGTCACGCGAAAATTCCCCATTTTGAGGTCTTACTTAAAAATCCCCTAGCTTGGTCATGTTTCGCTTAAGAATGAAGATTCATACACCAATCGATTGAGCGTAACGTGTAGATTCTAGAACTCATACATGTGATATGACAGGTCATCCGCCGAAGGGGGAGGGGGTTGGGGTGTCTGGCGCCGGCCGGGAGGTCTGAGCCCAAATTTTAGGAGGCTTTTTGTTAGTAATTCAGCATTAGCAGCCAAAACCTTGGCGGACCATTCTTGTAAATTAGCATGTAAAAAATCAGCAGCCAAATTTATCCAAAAGAAGTTTTGGGCAATTTCTTCAACACAAAAATATGTTGAGCCAGACTTTCAGGGTCAATTTCGAAGGAACTCATGATTTTTTGTGTATGTTGGCCATTCAGTTGACTATGACATATGCAAAATCCAGCTTTGGCTCGCCACTCTAATGTAGTCAAATTAATTAGGCCAAACGTTAGCGCAGGTCAGGCAAAAATCGGCTATGGAGTGTCGAAACCGCACTTAGATACCAGTTTTAGAATTTACACGTTACGCTGAATCAATTGATGTATGAATCTTCATCCTTAAGTGTATGAATCTTTGGCTGGACCCTCCAGCGGATCCACTGGGCCGATGGAGCTCAAACTTGCTGCATCGCAGTTTTTCATCATCTGCCATCAAGATATGCAGGAATTATTAATGAAATCCGTGAGATAACCCAGACCAATTTGGGGAGGCCTTATTTGAAACTGAATTCTCTCAGAAATTGCATCTTAAACTAAACGCACACCACACGCAAGCCCTCGCCCCTCTCCGGACGAACACAAATCGCGGCAAAAGGTAAAAAGCACCGTCGGTCTCATCGGACCGTACTCCTGTTGCTCTCCTGTTCGTTTTTAAACGCCGTATGCCGAAAATCGGCCGTTTTCCCCCACCGGTTCGATGAGACCGACGGTGCTACGGTGATTTAGGGATACAACCGAATTTCGGGGTTGGGTAGTATGAACCAAATAATTCGGTATTTTCAGCTATTCTGTTTCGGTATTTTTGGTATACTTGGGTACTTCTACTTGTGGACATGCTGAATCCACCGGAAGATATTGTGTTGATGCATGAAGAGCGCCACTGGATTGAATGAAAGGAGAAAAAGTAAGGCATGTGTAATGGCGTAGCTGGGAATCGAACCCAGCACCTTTGAATTGCCGGTCCAGTGCTCTAACCACTAAGCTACACGCCGATGCCAGACAAACACCTTAAACTCAGTATTTGAGAAAGCTAGCCAGTCATGAGGAGCGGGCAGAAGTCACAAGCATCAAACTCAAGCTGTTTCGGATTCCGCCGAAATTCGGACAGCAAGCCTGTTACTCTGGCCCTGACCGCTGCTTATAAACTTATCATCCACGCCCGGTACGCATGTCTGCCCGAAAGGTAAGGTGCCCTGTAACACAAAAATCGGATTTTAACCTTTTTACATTTCTTTCCTTTGAGGATTATTATGCGTACATCCAGTACATTCTTAGATACCCGTACGTTCGTTTGGACAGAATCCATGTGGAACATGATGTGTACGCTCGTCTGTAATGCATAAACGGCACGTGAGCGAGCAATTTGGATTTGTCTTCTAGACGTAACAGTGCTGATTGATGTAAATATAGGCTACGTAGCTGGTTGGTGCATGTTCGACTAGTGCAAATAGACTGAATGCGAATGCAAAAGTGACGCAACTATGTTAGTTGGATGGATGTGTGTACTGTTGCCTTGTATTTCGTTTCTTCCCGCATGATCTAATCTTCCATTTGATAACTTGTCACCTTAGCTACATGCGTTGCATTATTAGTGGTGTTTGCTGTAGTAGATAAACTGTAGCTGATCGATTAAGTCGGCCATTCTTTGGTATATCAGGACACAACGCGAAAGAGTTTAAAAACATTTGCATTAAAAGGAGGGTGTACCGAATAGTAGACTGTTAATTTTATTATTGGTTTGTGTCCAGCCAGAAATGATAGTCGCAGTTGATGGAGAGGGCGAGACATCACTCGGAGCGGAGCGTCTGTTGCAGTGGCGTACCCAGGATTTAAAAGGTTGACAATTTTTCAAAACAAGTTAATAAAAATTTTTGGCATACAAAAACTCAATGCGTTCTTAGCACAAATTTTGCAGTTCTAGTACATAATCTATTGGTTTCTCTGAATGTTTTCCAGCTATTACGTCCGCCTAAGCTGGCAAGAAACAAAAGAAAACTGTTTCAGACAACCGCTTAAAGGCGTTGGCAGAATTGAGGCAAAATTTAACTCAATCAAACTGTGTAATAGCCAGTTACATAACCGAAAAGCAGTGAGATTATTTCTATTTTTAAACATTTTGTGGCAAAGTGCGTTAAAAAGCAGCAAAATATTGAGTTTTACACAGTTATTTTATTTGGTAGCAAAAATACCGAAACGGAATAGATGAAAATACCGAATATTCGGTTCATACTACCGAGCAACACCGAAATTCGGTTGTATCTCCAAATCACCGTAGCACCGTCGGTCTCATAGAACCAGTGGGGGGAAAATGGCCGCTTTTCGGCAGACGGCGTTTAAGAGTCGGTCCACGAAAACATCGAACATTGACGCGAAGACCTCTGTACAGCTCATTTTTCAAAATGACCGCACAGATGTGAAACTCTCAGCGATTGTAGACCTTGAAAAGAAATGAAAAAGTTTGCCATCCGATTTTCTCTAGCTGAATTTGAACCCAAGTTATGGACCCTCGAAAATCGGGATTTTGGCACTCTCCAGTGGCACCATCCTAATTTTGAACGGCTGCGGTTCACTAGTCTGTGGACCAAATTTTATCAGTTATGGCTCGTTAGAAAGACCATTTCAAGTAGTTCCAAACGCTTCTGTCAGATTTTCAAAACATTGGTCTGATCTTGTGCAATTCGCCGCAAACTTCAACAGGCCATATCTTAAAATTGAACATGGTATCTCAAAAAGTGACTATCATATTCGGAATCTCCGTTCTTTTGTGCGTCTAACGATATCAACCATATTTATATGGAGTTGCAATCTGGCAGTCAAATGATCAGTTGAAAGTAGGGTGGTCGGACACTCAAAAATCCGGTTTTTTTGCGCTTTTCGGTCACCCACCAAATTTTGAACGGCTGCGGTTCACTAGTCTGTGGACCAAATTTGATCAGTTATGGCTCATTAGAAAGACCATTTCAAGTAGTTCCAAACGCTTCTGTCAGATTTTCAAAACATTGGTCTGATCTTGTGCAATTCGCCGTAAACTTTAACAGGCCATATCTTAAAATTGAACATGGTATCTCAAAAAGTGACTATCATATTCGGAATCTCCGTTCTTTTGTGCGTCTAACGGTACCAACCATATTTATATGGAGTTGCAATCTGACAGTCAAATGATCAGTTGAAAGTAGGGTGGTCGTACACTCAAAAATCCGGTTTTTTTGCGCTTTTCGGTCACCCACCAAACTTTGAACGGCTGCCGTTCACTAGTCTGTTGACCAAATGTTACCAATTATGGCTCGTTAGAAAGGGCATTTCAAGTAGTTTCTAGGGATTCTGCTAGTTTTTCAAAAGATTGGATTGATCTGGTGCAATCGGCCCTAAACTTTAGCAGGCCATATCTCAAACTTGAACATGGTATCTCAAAAAGTGACTATCATATTCGGAATTTCCGTTCTTTTGTGCATCTAACGGTACCAACCATTTTTATATAGAATTGCAATCTGACAGTCAAACGATCAGTTGAATGTAGGGTGGTCGGACACTTTCAAAGATCGAGTTTTTTGCGCTTTTCGGTCACCCACCAAACTTTGTCTAGCTGTCATTCACTATTCTGTTGGTCAATTATTACCAGTTATGGCTCATTCGAAAACTAACGTGACGTATTCTATGATGGTTTTGTTGCTAGTCAAAAAATTTTGAGGCATTATGTGCAAATTTGTCCCGGACTTTGGCGAGTCGTATCTCAAAAACGAATTGTTTTCGAGAGTAGCTGAAAGCAGATTCGGAGTCTCCGTTCGTTTCTGCGTCTAAGGTATCAACCACATTTATATGGACTTGCACTTCGATAGTCAACCGATCAGTTGAAAGTAGGGTGGTCAAACACTTTAAAAAACCAGGTTTTTGTAGCTTTTCGGTCAGCCCCCAAAGTTTGTCTAGCTGTCATTCGCCATTCATATTCCATTCCAGAAATATTTTTGACGAATTATGTTCAGTTTGCCCTTGAGTTTCTCAAGCCGTATCTCAAATATGAATTATTTGTGGAATCCAGTTGAAAGCAGGTTTATTGATAGATAAGGCTAGGTCAAAAGGCAAAACCACATGCCAGAAAAATCGGGGTGCAATGTTTGCCATGTACAAACCATGAAATCGAGCCTACCAATAGCTCGCATAGCCGTGTGTCTGTTCCCACCTGCTATGGCGACTGGGGCCATACCCTGCCAGACTGCATCTCTACCCTAAGAGACGATTTTCCACCCTTCCCATTTTTCTAGACAGCTTTTTTGATTGCAATATGAATAAGACGATTTCTTGAGTTTCTAAACAATATGACCATTTTCGAATCTAGAATTGCCTGTAAAACAGCGATTTTGCTGTATCTGAACCTAAAGAATTGGTAATCACACCAATTGAAGACCGAAATACAGTATGTACTGCATGTAAATACGAAAAGACCTGATTAGAGGACCTGGTTCACCTGCAAAATCGTATCATAAAAATCGTACTGTGATATGTACATACGTAGCGTTTTGGGCGCTGTGGTGCTGCCACAATGTATGTGGCGCCATCATAGACTACATACACGCTAAAGTGAATACACTGAATACAACGGGACGTTTGACTGCCAAAGCGCAAGTCTATATAAATGTGGTTGTTACCGTTAGACGCAGAAACGAACGGAGACTCCGAATCTGCTTCCAGCTGCTTTAGCAAATAATTCGCTTTTGAGATACGACTCACCGAAGTCCAGGACAAATTGCACATACTGCCTCAAAAATTTTTGACCAATAACAAAACCGTCATGAAATACGTCACATTAGTTTTCAAATGAGCCATAACTGGTAATAATTAGGGCCCGACCGGATATCCGGATCCGGATCCGGATCCGGCCGGATATGGCCATATCCGGATCCGGTACCGGATCCGGATTTTACCTGCCGGATATGCCGGATATCAGTCACAGATGAAAAAACGTGATTTTTTACGTTTTTGAACATAAATATTGCATTCAACCAAATGCTTGTTAGAAATTTCTTGAGGCGATTGTAATCCATGACCCCAGTAGTTCATATAACCCTGATTTCTGTGCAAAGGATAACGCCCTCATTTTTGACAATGCTAATTTTTCACCTTGACTGAAAGCAAAAATCCGCCAGATTTTAACCAGTTTTGTGAAAAAGCAGAGCTCTTCAAGTTCTTAAGTCCATATAAAGATTGGTTAACTTGCAAAATTTGGCAAAGATCCGATGAAGGGTTCTTGAAATATTTACATTAAAAATTGACATGTGAAAATTCGGGTCAGTTCATTTCGGAAGGGGATAACTCCAAGCTACAGAAGGCGAGCAGGCTAGGACTTGGCCAAAACAAACTCAACGAAAATAATAATACTAATGTGATACAATGAACATCACAAAACAGCCAAGCAGACTGGATTTCTATGTTTAAGATAGTCGCCTTGTTTTTGCTAATTTTTCATTTAATTAAAAATAAAAAATCTAAAATTAAAAACGAACTATTATTGAGACAAGTTTATACCGTAAATCTGTACTTTACAGAGACCAAAGCGTCTCTTTTCAGTTGCAGAATGGAGATGAATGGCTTGAGACTCTAAACTCAACTTGCAAAGAATGGAAATCTCAACTGAGATTTTTCAAATTCATAATTTTTTAGTTTGTAAAACTAGGACAGGTCTACCAAAAGGTCCGCTAAGTATACCACATTAGAGAGAACAAATTTGAACATGCAAACAATAATTTAGCCAAAAGTCTGTGATGTCAACCATTTTTATCTAAAAATTACGAAATGAGCTGAACTTTCATGCCAAACTGTGTTTCCCCTTCTGTTTTTTTTTCAGATGAGGTCTGTATCTGTAAAATAGGTATGCCTAATAAATGCTAAAGATTGCATAGACATTCCGACCAAACTCGAAAATGCTTGGAAAGCGTCCAGTTATAAATTTCTAGCCGCGGTGATAAAATATGCAAATATGCAAAAAATATGTACATATCTAATTTTTGCATGCATATGATATATGCAATATCACATGCATCGCAAAAACCCGATATTATCCAACCATAGTTTGAACTACAATTAATAGATGTTGTTTTTAATCAACTGTTATAGAACAAAGAAATGTAGATATGTGGTTTATTGCATTCTAAAAAATTTTTAAGTTGATCAATGATATCCGGCATATCCAGATCCGGATCCGGCCGGATATGGGTGTATCCGGATCCGGATCCGGATCCGGTAGAAATTTGTATCCGGTCGGGCCCTAGTAATAATTGGCCGACAGAATAGTGAATGACAGCTAGACAAAGTTTGGTGAGTGACCGAAAAGCCCAAAAAACTCGATTTTTGAAAGTGTCCGACCACCCTACCTTCAACTGATCGTTTGACTGTCAGATTGCAATTCTATATATAAATGGTTGGTACCGTTAGATGCATAAAAGAACGGAGATTCCGAATATGATAGTCACTTTTTGAGATACCATGTTCAAGTTTGAGATATGGCCTGTTAAAATTTAGGGCCGATTGCACCAGATCAATGCAATCTTCTGAAAAACTGGTAAAAGTACTTGATACTACTTGAAATGCCCTTTCTAACGAGCCATAACTGATAACATTTGGTCAACAGACTAGTGAACGGCAGCCGTTCGAAGTTTGGTGGGTGACCGAAAAGCGCAAAAAAACTGGATTTTTTAGTGTCCGACCACCCTACTTTCAACTGATCGTTTGACTGTCAGATTGCAACTCCATATAAATATGGTTGGTACCGTTAGACGCACAAAAGAACGGAGATTCCGAATATGATAGTCACTTTTTGAGATACCATATTCAATTTTAAGATACGGCCTGTTAAAGTTTACAGCGAATTGCACAAGATCAGGCCAATTTTTTGAAAATCAGACAGAATCGTTTGAAACTACTTGAAATGGTCTTTCTAACGAGCCATAACTGATAAAATTTGGTCCACAGACTAGTAAACTGCAGCCGTTCAAAGTTAGGGTGGTGCCACTGGAGAGTGCCAAAATCCCGATTTTCGAGGGTCCATAACATGGGTTCAAATGCAGCTAGAGAAAATCGGATGGCAAGCTTTTTCATTTCTTTTCATGGTCTTCAATCGCTGAAAGTTTCACATCTGTAGCATGATTTTGAAAAATCAGCTGTACAGACCAATGTTTGATTTTTTCGTGGACCGACTCTTAAAAAGGGAAGAGGAGAGCAACAGGAATACGGTCCGATGAGACCGACGGTGCTACGGTGCTACGGTCCCGACGGTGCTTTTTATCTTTTGCCCAAATCGCCTCCCCAACAAATTGGAAAGTTGCAAAATTGAAAATATAAAAAAATGAAAAATGCTTCCCAACAATTTGGAAATTAGGAAAACGTGCACAAGAACAACCAACGTCACCGGACGCAAAAAATTGCTTATCTGTAAAGTTCTCAGAACGTGAATCCTCCTTCCGTTGCATCATCTATAAAGAATGGTTGGAGGTCGACGTGATTCTGTATCTGTGGTAGGTTATCTTAATTTCTCGTTTTTGTGTAGCATGTCAGATTTTTTACCTATAGGACTGGTCGGGTCTGGCTGGATGTGCTGTGCTTAATGCAATCGAAAGTTATCGAAAACATAGCCTGCGATCGCTGCAATATGAAGTTTGTCGAATTACGGGTGTGCGGCCAGCTATTTCAACCCTTTACCGTCGCGTTCGTGACGTAGTGAAAACAACCAAGCTGGGAGACCGATTGCGAAAGGGGGGCCCGAGACAGATTCCGGAAATCAAGGAAAGCAAGGATGTTAGTTCTTAGTTCACTGAACAAAAATGTGGGAATTTCTTTTAGGCTGTTAGTGACGATAATCTATGAGACAGTGCTGCTACGGAAGAGGCAAATGTCAAATGCTCGAGTCAGTTAGTCTCAAGACCCACTTTTACAGTCAATATAGGGACCTGAGGGATCATGCGCTTGGGAGACGCATTCTGAATGAAAATGAATGTAGTGTTCGCTAGGAGCACGTCGAGAACACGATGTTTGATCGATTTGACAGAAACCGCTTGCTAAATTCTGATCTATGCCTGATTCCCATTCACATCTAAAAAAGAGAACAGGGGCGCTGGACCATTACAGTACTTTCTGCAGAATCTAACCCCATAGTTCCAAAACGTGGATAAATGGGTAGCATCGTGGGAAAGGAAGGCAAAGGGAGTCTGTGTGCAAGGTCACAGAATACGAGTTCTTCAGCTTTAGCTTGCCAGGGATGGACTTGCACAAAGTAAGATTTTCTATATATTCGACTATTGAATGCAGCAGTTTTGCGACAAGCAATCTTTTCCTGCATGAGCTGTTGCACTCATTTCCTTCATTTTGCCCAAAGTACTGCTTATTTCCCTTCTCTTATGGTGTAACTTGCGAGGAGGCCATTTGTGACATTGGAAAACGCGCAAAACTCTGTGTACCTCTGTGTACCACAGCGTACCGCACGTCCTCACCCCGTTTCCGTTTTTCTGGGGAGGCGATCGAACGAACGAACGAACTTTTATCGCCCAACACAAAATAAAAATAAAAATACGAGTTAGCAAATGACATAAAACGCGGTTACATTGTAAACGACGGCATATGGAGACGAAAGGCCAGTGGACAGCCACAAGGGCTTTACACCGCCTCTTAAACAGACATTAGTAAAACGTCAGAAACTACACAAAGTTTAGGTACTGGTCAAAGTTCAGTTTTCTTAGTTCTCGAGTAAAAGAAGCAAGGTTTTGTGCTATGGTGACCTCATCTGGAAGAGAATTCCATGTTTTCAACGTTCTTAAAGCAAAGGAGTGTACCCTGCAATTTATGTAGCTTTCCAACGATGGCACAAACAGTTTATAAGTTCCTCTAGTTTTTGACACTGGATTCCAACTGAAAAAGTGATCAAAATCTAAATCCACCAGACCATGTACGATTTGGTACACATACTGGAGATCAATGACGAGCCTGCGACATTCGAGTGTTTCAAGATCCAGTAGTTTTAGCCTTTCTAGGTAGCAGCCTTGAAGACCAAGCATACCTGGCAATCGCAGTGTAAAAGCCCTCTGCACACTTTCAATGGCATTTACATCCTTGAGTAAATAGGGATTCCACACAGGCGTGGCATATTCGAGCCGCGACCTTACGTAAGTTTTGTACATCTGTAGTAGGAATGGTGTGCTCCTATTTATAAAGGCACTTAGGATTAGTCTAGATTTCCTAGCGGCATCGCTGGCGATTTTAGCACAGTGTTTTGAAAAACTGAGATAGCCAAAACGGTCACGACCCACTAAGACACCAAGATCTCTCATTTCTGTCACTGTTTCTATTTGTTTGTATGTATTAGAGATGCACCCGTAAAGAAAAATACCGGATACCGGATAGTGCTTCGGATCTGAAAAATACCGGATTATCCGGTATTTTATAGGCGGGTTAAATCCCAATTAACGAAGGTACTGGTGAAGAGGACCTAGTGAAGGCAAACAGTGAAGTAATGCCGGATTTGACCGCCGAAGACAAGTCGCTGTGTGCACGATGCGACCAATCGTTCCTCACCCTGCAGGATGCGGCTAAGACTGTTGACTGTGTTGGCTGTGCGTATTGCCCAAGGTGGGTGTGTCTCGACTGCATCTTGGAAACACCCCGTTCAAGTCGGTTCACAAAGGAACAGTCTGCTAGGCGATTAGACATCATCGAGACTCTCAGTTCCTCTGCCGTCATTATTAACTGCCAGAAGTGTGGAGTGCCGGAACCGAAAGTGTTGGTGGATGAGTGGCGGTCGGCTTGCGCCCGCGTTGAGGAGCAGAACAAGCGTATTCAAGTCATGGAGCAAGCGATTAAGCAATTGCAGTCTGACATGCCTCCCTTGCATTCGCAACAACAGCAACAACTCTCTCCCGATCTGATCAGCCATATAACCAAAGTGGCTACGGAGGCAGCCACTAACGCTGCCGTGAAGGTTGCCTATGACTTGAAGCAGGAATTTGCCGAGCTGCTAGAGAAGAACGACAAAAAGAATAAGCTGGTTATTGTCGGGTTTCCGGAGACGCACGGCTCAGACAAAACGCAAAACGACACCGATTTGGCTCGTGTGCAGGGTCTGTGTGATGAGCTCGAGATTCCGGCGCAGGCTGTGCTGCGCACGTTCAGGGACGGCGCTAAGAGGCAAGACGGAAAGAGCCGTATTATCAAAGTGGTCTTTGCCGAGGGCTCCACGCATCATCGGCATACTGTTCTTACTCGAGGTAATGCCGTTATGCGGCAGTGGAATTGGGGTGACGCTCCGTTCAAACCCTTCATTAGAACGGACATGACCTTTCGTGAGCGAGAACGAGATCGCGAACTGCGTACGGAGCTGGAGCAGCGTCGGAAGAACGGTGAACGGAACTTGGTAATAGGAATGGTCGAATTATTGAGAAGCGGTCAAACTAAGTAAGTCCAACCAAGGAGGTACCCAATTGTTTGCTCGGTTTCTGTTATTTAATGCTAGAAGCATCAAAAATAAACAGATAGACCTATTATTCGAGTGTACGAGCAATCTGGATACGATTTTGGCTGTGACTGAGACATGGCTTGACTGTGATATAGGTGACGAATTTTTTGCACTAATCTCACTGTCGCATCATTATGTAAGGTCGGACAGAACTGGTGGTGGCAGGGTCCGTGGCGGGGGTGTTCTTTTACTAATACCAAAATGTTATAATTTTGTGCTAATTGAACAACATGGTTCAGAGTACTACGAGTGCATCTGGGTAGATCTTTACTGGCCCGGAAGTAAATTGCCGTTTTTACGGCTAGCGTTATATTATCGAACTAATGGAGCGAACATTCACCTCTCTACAAATGCTCTTGTTGGCCATGCCAGAGGTTTTTGTCATACTACAGTGCCTGTGCTATTTTTGGGGGACTTAAATTATCCTGAAATTAAATGGGATGGGTTTGAGGGAATGCTTCCACCATCTGAACAACTATTTTGTGAATTTACCTTGGAACAGGGTTTTGAGCAGTATGTTCATAGAAAAACGCACTATTTGGGTAATATCCTTGATTTAGTGTTCTGTAATGAGCCAGGGTTGGTTTATAGTATCGATATAGATGAACCGTTTGCTAATTCCGATCATTATAAAGTACATAGTAGGTAATATGGGACCTTTTCATTATAACACTAATATGTCCAAGAAAAAGTTCTTCCGTAATTTCGCAAAGGCGCATTATGAGTCTATTTTTCAGTATCTAGACCATATTGACTGGTTTGAGTTGTTTGATGGATGTGCAAACGTGGACCAGTTTTGGGATGTTTTTCTGAGACATTTAAATAAGTGTATTGAGTTATTTGTACCCTTGTGTGAGGTTCCTCACAAACACTATTCACCCTTCTCTTTCGGTACTCGAATCTCTCACAAGCAGGTAAAGAAATTGCATTATTTGTACAAAAGAAACCCAACAGACGAACACCGTCAAAACTGGTTACGAGCAGCATCTCAGTTTCGTAGACTCAAACGGCGAGATATTCATGAAGAAGAGCATTCTGTACTAAACTCCAAATCAGACCCTAAATTCTGGTCTTTTGTACGCTCTCGTTTATCGTGTAAATCACAAATTCCAGCTCTAGTCACAGAAGAAAATCGAGTTTTGATTGATTCTAAAGAAAAAGCAGAAGAGTTCAACGGGTTTTTTACATCAGTCTTTACATATGACGATGGAGTGAAATTGCAAATAGAGCCAGAAAGAGTGGAACAAAAATTATCAAACATTGATTTTGATGTGCAGACTATTTTTGACCACATTATCAGGTTGTCTCCAAAGAAATCATGCGGAACAGACTGTATTCCTCAATTTTTTGTTCGTAATTTGGCAGCAGTCTTAGCTAAACCATTAGAAAGGGTTTTTGGTTTTTCTTTTGCATCCAGATCTGTACCAAAGCAATGGAAGGTATCAAAAATTATTCCGCTTCACAAAAAGGAATCCGTGTCCAAGGTAAAAAATTACAGGCCCATTAGTTTACTTTGTACTTGTAGTAAAGTTATGGAGTCTATTGTTAGAGAACGTTTAGTTAATCATCTAAAGCATAATCGAATTATAACAGAAGCTCAACACGGCTTTTTATCAAAACGTTCAACGGTCACACAACTCTTATTGTGTTTAAACGACTGGACAAAAGCTGTGGATGATTGTTTAACAGTTGACGTCATTTATTTAGATATTGCAAAAGCTTTTGATTCTGTCTCTCATAGTAAGCTTATTCAAAAATTACAGGCGGTCGGTATTTCGGGTACTATGCTGGCTTGGTTATCAAACTACTTAGAGGATCGTCAACAATATGTGTGCTTGGACAGTAATGTTTTGTCTGGTCTTAAATCTGTTACGTCAGGAGTTCCACAAGGTAGTCTTTTAGGCCCAATACTCTTCTTGATTTACATAAACGATTTAGTATCGGTTCTTAAAAATTCCAAGATTAAATTGTATGCTGACGATGCTAAAGTGTATCTCTCTGTTCCTAGAAATACAGTAAATCAAGGACTCTTAGAGGATCTAAGAAACGTTTATGCCTGGTCTTATCGAATGCAGTTATCAGTCGCCTTACAGAAATGCTCAGTCTTGCATTTGGGGTATGGTAATGCTCATACAGAATATCTCATTGGTGATACACAACTTCCTGCTGTATCATCTGTTGCGGATTTAGGAGTGATAATTTCGAAAGATCTTAAATTTTCTATTCACTGTAAGCAAGTTGCGGCGAAAGGTTTTCAGCTTGTAAATTTAATTTACAGAACTTTTGTTAGAGATAAAGATTTTCTAGTTCAGATGTTCAAAACTTACGTCCGGTCGAAACTTGAATATGCTACAGAAGTGTGGAATCCTTAATTAATTAAGGACACAGAGTTAATTGAGCGTGTGCAACGTCTCTTCACCCGTAGGTTACCCGGAATGGAGGCGCTAAGCTATGTAGATAGACTTAGGGTTCTGAAATTGCAGTCACTTGAAGAACGTCGTTTGATTAAAGATCTGGTTATGGTGTACAAGATTATTTATGGTCAAGTGGATGTTCCTTTTGACAGTTTCTTTCAGTTTGCTAGGGTTCAAGGTACTCGAGGTAACTGCCTTAAGCTGTATGTTCAATTTTCGCGTACAGATGCACGTAAGTATTACTTTGCTAACCGTGTTGTTTCGATTTGGAACGACTTACCTGAACATGTTGTAACTAAACGTACTGTTGGTTCTTTTAAACAAGGTTTGCTTTCTCTAGAGTGGGGTAATTATTTACGGAGCCGTTATGTAACTGGTTTATCTTGAACACGCTTATGGTGGGTGAGTAGCCGGTCAATCGGCCCTGCCTACCTCCTTCTGCCCGGCCAAGTGATTGGTTGGACTGTGTTTGTTTTTAACAACCTTATCTTCGTGTTGATAAAGTTAAAGTTAAAGCTTTAAAAACGGTCTTCAAAAAAAACACCAGAAGAGAGCGGTCTGATAAGGCCGACGGTGCCACGGCGTCTACCACCGTGCTTTTTACCTTTTGCCGTGCCGCCGCCATCTTGATTTGCTTGCAAGTTCTGTAGACGGGCGCAGAAAGCACGTTTTCTTCTTGTTTCTCCAGTATCCAGTGTTGCCAGGTGTAGTATAATAATACTACCTGTAGTATAATTGACCTTCAAAAAGTATCGAAAAATCGGCTGTAGTATGTAGTATAAAAATGTAGTATAATTTTAGATTTTGTAGTATAAAATGTAGTATAATTCAACATTTCCATTTCAGATGCTATCTTTTCCTTACTTTTGAGAAAACTCGCAGATAGTTTTCTGTTTGAGAACAGGTTTTGTCTTCTATCACATCAAATTGACATAATCATTCACTCTTTATGGGAAAAATTCAAATAATTCGGTGATTGTATCTATTTTGGACAAACAATCAGCTTCTTCAAACCGTTTCGATGGATTTTCAACATAAAAACTGTTTGTTTGACAGGATAATGCGCACTTTTCACAACATAAAAATGTATGACTTCAATGGTTACAAAAGGAAAAAATACAATTTGATGCCCTATTCTTATAGAAATAGTATAATTGGATGTCATACAAATAAAATCGCGCTAAACTTAGGCTTACGGACTGTGAAATTGAAATAGTCTATCCATACATTTAACAGGTCATCCGCCGAAGAGGGAGGGGGTTTGGGTTGTCAGGCGATTTTGGCAATTTTTGTGTCTGAAAATTTGCTAAAAAAATGACTTGTCTGGAAAATCGGAGGGGTGGGAGTCACAAAAATCGTCTCAGGGGAACCCAATCGGGGGGGGGGGGGGTCTGGCCTAAGTCGGGTCTGGCCTAAGCCCCCAGACCCCCTGTTGAGTCTATCATCGTTTGATGTTTTAATAAGTCGAAATTGTAACCATTTTGCTCTATGTTTGAATTTGTTAGATTCTGGCATTGCAACATTACTTCTGTTGCGTCATTCATTATGCCGAAGTATACGTACTTCCATCCACATTCCACATAATTCTGAAGTCATTTTGAAAAAAACACTGTTTTTGTTTTAGTTTTACAGCGTAGTATGAAAACGTAGTATATTTTCGAAAATTGTAGTATAAAGTAGTATAATTTTGAGCTGGTGGTAGTATCCTGCACTGGCTAGCACCTGGCAACACTGCCAGTATCATCTTTTTCTTTGATAAAAGAGATTTTTTAAAATGCATTTTCTGTTCCCGTAGTTGAAGAAATGTTCAAGTAGACTGTTTTTCCAATGAGTCTTCGTTGTTTATTTTATGTCGCATAGAAGAAGACAGACCGCGCGTAGTAGGCCGGGGTAATTCCGCACGGAGGGAATTCGGCACAAAATTTTTCATTGGAATATTGTGCCAGAACGAAAGAAGCTAGCTGATTGCTTATTGCTTTTTTATAAAGCTTATTGCGTAGTGTGCAAATATTGGCTCTGTATCTGGAGTCTTGAGTCACAGGCTATCATTTGGCACTCGTTCAAAAAAGTCAATTTTCGAAGCTGAATAAACCTAAAACTGCTCGGTCAGATTAAAAATCTGCGATTAGGTTGCTTTCATACAAATATCTTTCCGTGACAATTTCACTGGAATCGGTGCAGTAGTTGTTGAGAGCGAAATGGGGGCAAAATGGCACAAGTAGGGATGCAAATGGTATCCGGTATTATTTGGTATTTTCAAGGTATTAGGTATTATTTGGTATTTGGTATTTTTTTATACCAAATAATACCAAATAGTTTAAACAACTAAATAATTAGCTTTTAAACGATAAATTGTGCATATTTTGCGGCTGTAGGGTAGGCCGGGGTAATTCGGCACAAGGGGGGAATTCGGCACAAAATTTTTTATTGGATAATTGCGTTCGAACGAATGCAGCTAGATGAACGGTTAATGCAGTTATGTTAGCTAATACTAGAGTGGGTGGACCTAATTTGGGTCGAAAAACCGACTTTCCCCTTCTCACTCTCTACCTGCTACGTTAACTTATAAAAATGCACGTTTCACTGAGAAGTGTCTGAATTCAAGGGATGTGTAACGCACCAAACCGTTTTAGGTTCCGAAAAAAATATTGACGCTTCGCGTCGACCACTAACAGTTGAAACTTGTGCATTAAACTCTTTTCAGACCTTTTTTTAGAAGCGTGTACCAGCCGTATTCTGTCGTTTGTCAAAGGAATTTTCCACTGTGCGCGCTCACGTTTTTCACCCCATATTAAAGATTTTGAATAAGGTTTCGATGAAATGAAAGGGCCTGAATGAATTTAGACAACTGCCACCACAAGGATTTTTTTTATAATTTTTAGGAGTTTTTGGGTATTTGTAGTAGTGAGCTGAGCTGCCCTTGAAACCTGACAGCCCTGCCTCCAAGTTTGGAACTGTGAAAGCTTACCTACCCATTATTTTTTCAGGTCGGGGATCGATCTGGTTAATTAGTGCTCCATAGAAGTTTTGTATTGAAGAGCCGTTGTGCTATGATGTTGTCGTCAAGGGTTCTTTCCGCCATTGCTGGTCAGGCCAGAACAATTGTTAAGGTAATAGTAAGTTCTACTGCCTTGTCTGTTTGTGGGAGCCGCCCAGTTCGTGAACTTATTCGGCGCAGACCGGTTCACTGCAGGAAAAAAAATTAAATTTGCTTAAGTATGTGTAAAATTTGCGGTTACTACTGTAAACAATCTGCGGGGTTGTTTTTTGGATGGACCCTGTACATAGGACATCCTGTATATAAATATGATCAAAAACCAATTTGAAAATTTCTCCCTTCGGTTAACCGGCCTGCGGCGAAAAAACTTTGGGTGAATTGGTCCGCGGCAAACCGGAAGAGCCGCCTGGAAGCCGACATTGGCTAGCATTCGGACTCAGGGGTGTTAAATTAAATCCTCAGGGGATGTGGGGATGGTGAGCTAAAAAGTTCGATTTTTTTTGATAAAATAAAAGTTTTTTGGCTTGGTTTTCGTCAAAATAGGGTAAAATAATAACATATTCTGAGCTCCGTTATACCATCTGGGCTTACTTTTGTCATAATTTTCTATGCAAAATTGTCTCAAAAAATTCCTGAAGGGGTAGAGCGGCCGGCTGAGGGGGTAGGTCAGAGCCTGAGGGTGGGTCAACCCCTCTGCCTCCCTTTGCCCATGTCTGTCTGGAAGTTTCCAGCCCCCAAAACGTTACTTCAGACCCATCCATCCGCCCACCTGAAACAGGCTTTTCTTTCTGGTCCCAACCCAGCATAGCCGCCTCGCAACCCCAGTAGGCACTTTACCCCAATTTCCGGATTTAACGACCCGATCCATATTTCCGTCTCATATACTGGTGTTGCTGAGCATGCAAAGTTGTTCTCTTTCAGCAAGCCCCTACTCTGCAACAACATGCACTACTGGCCACGTCCTCGCGTCTTGCTGCAGCCGCTGCACAAGGTAACTTAAGCATCTGCTGCAGTCAGGTTTTTTATTAACGGTACCGGTTCAACCTTCAGTTCCTATGAGATCGGTCCCATTTATGTCTAGAAATCCGTAGCTGTTCTACATACACGGGCCTAAAAATCCGGACGGGGCTGAAATCGCCTCAGGGGAGCCGAAATTCGGTTACCGAAGGTCTTTTAAGCTTAACAATAAGGATTTCTGAGCCAGTTTGTTAGTACAATGGAGCCGCTACTAGTAGTACTTGTATTTTGAGGTCGAAGTGAAAGAAGAGTTTAGCCTTTGTAGTCAGGGGCCGGATTCTGGAATAGAGCTAAACCTAAGCTTGGGTTAATCAGTCAAACCTGGCTTGCTTACCGACCTTATAACCCGTATTCTTGAAGCTAAAATCCTACCCGGGGGCCGGGTTTAGTAACCCGGGAGCCGGTCAAAATGCTCAAAGTAGCTGGGTAGTGAAGAAGGGCGGCATCGGAAACGGGTCGAAATGGGTTTGGCTACAAAATGCCGAGTGCACGAAATGCCGAAAGTCAAAACGTCGAAATTCAAATTGCCGAATGGGTACAAAATGCCTAAAGTCACTATGTCGAAAGTCAGAATTAGGCTAAAATTTGTGCGCAATACGTTTCATTGCATCTGGTATGCACTGTTTATTATGCACAGCCACTGTATTGCAAGCGCCAGTAAGGTGTTTTTGTTTAATTCACCACTTAATTGCGAATGATTTTTTCATCAAGCACAGTGACAACTAATAATATGGCAGCAGTAGTAGACAAAGTGACAGTATACTCGTAGTAACAAAGGCACATAACGCATCGGTCACAGTTATAGCTTAGTAATCAAAATTGTGCTCTATGCCAGGATCCCGTTACGGTTTGTGCCCACTTCCAACGTTCCAAGTTCCGACTTTTTTGTTTTCGCTGTATTCGAATTGTTAAGTCTAACTTGAACCTAACCCCTAAGCCAGAGCCTAAACCTTAACCTAAACCCCTAAGCATAAACATGAACATAAGCTTATGTATTGAGCATTGTTACGTAGTGAAAGAGATTTGTATATAACACCCACTAGTCTCTAACCTTTGGTCATTGTTGTTTTATTAGTAAACTTCAGTCGCTTCATTGGTGCCTTATAGACCCGGGACTGCATTGTTTGTTGTGCTGTGTTTGTGTTCCTTCTTCTACTACTACCACTGCCACTACTGCCGTTTTTCTATGACCACTTCCACTCCTACTCCGCAACCGAGCTGACCAGCAAAGACGTGATGAGAACCTTTTTCTTGAGCTCGTCCGATCCCTTACTCACCCTTGCAAGTCTCCGATGACAACGTCATCACCAGCCGATTTTCATTCATGTTTGCCGGGAGAGAAGACAGCCGTTCAGAAAGACGTGCAGCCAGATGATGCGACTTCGGGTAATGGTGACAGAGGAAAGGTGATAAGGAGGAGGAGGATGATGAGAGGGAGAGGGAGAATGATGGGAAAGAAGAGGAAGATCAAGAGACGAAGGAGAAGAAAGAGAAGGCAATGGAAAAGAAGAAAGAGAAGAGGGAGGAGAAGAGTGTTCATGCGTTTGCATTCGTTCACCAACAGATGGAAGCATGTGTCACCAATGACGAAACACCAGGTCAAGGCAAAGGTGCAGCAAGGAAGGAACGTTGGCCGCGAGAGACGGAGTCATCATGGCGTCAACGTAGAGAGGATGTTCGGAGGTGCAGAATCAGCCGACGCCGGGCAGTCATCAGCTCAGTTTGTTTCCAGGCGATTGTCAGGCACAGCGGCGGCCCAGTCGACACTCATCTGAGGGGAGTGATGAAAGAGATTTGTATATAACACCCACTAGTCTCTAACCTTTGGTCATTGTTGTTTTATTAGTAAACTTCTCAGTCGCTTCAGTAGCTATTCTTGTATTATTTTACCAGAGTCCTGTCCGTATAAAAGATGTTATCACAAAGTTGGAACTGGGAACACGCCCCTGTTACTGGTGGCCTGGCCCTAGTTGGTCGCGGTTGACCCCTAGGGTCCTCTCATTTCTCGATTTTTTTGGTAAATCGGTCCACCGCCCTTCACAATCCCTCTGATTTTTCAATCCACCCATGCATCCACTCGTCTTTTCTTTTAAAATTTCTGACACTAAAGTTTCAAAAATTGCCTGTCGAGCAGTGACCACTTTTATCTGAATTTGATCTAATTTTTAATACTCATTCCGTGAATTAGGGTTCAGTCTGAGACCAATGAAGTGCCTTTATTTCGACATAAATGAACCGAGAAAATCGCAGCGGGGACAAGACCGAAGTTAGTTTCCGAAAAGACGCCACAATTTGGGATTGGAAGGAGTGTGTCTGGTCTACTGATGGGCGGCCAGATCGTGAAAGCGTTGCCGAAAAGGGGCTCTGACAGCAGAAGGGGCTGGCAAATACGGGCTAGCTAATTCACATCCGAGAGCCTAGTATCGGAAGGCAAGGAGGTAGGTCAGCAGCAGGCCGCCCGGCCGGTGTATGACGAACTAATAAACCATAATAAACAGTTCATATCAGATGCAATGAAATGTATTGCGCAGCCGTTTAAGCCAATTCTGACTATCGACATTTTGACTTTCGAATTTTGTACATTCGACATTTCGTACGCATTCGGCATTTTGACCGGCTACCGGTCGAAATCGGCCGCAATGCCTGATGTAGGACTGCGGTCCCCGTCAGGTCGTATCGTACCATGTTGTCTTATGTATTCCGTACGGAAGCGCGTTTGATTTAGGCGCTGAAGTGTCGAGTATTTTGGAGGAGCGAATTTTGGGTCAGCAGACAAAGTTAGATCTGGAGGAGACGGGACGGGTGCTATCGATTGGTGACGGTATCGCTCGTGTCTACGGTCTCAAGAATATACAGGCCGAGGAAATGGTTGAGTTCTCTAGTGGAATGAAGGTTAGAGACTGCTCGCGGTTGCAAGCCACCAGTCCGGTTGCATTTTAGGGTATGGCGCTCAACTTGGAACCCGACAACGTCGGTGTCGTAGTGTTTGGCAACGACAAGTTGATCAAGGAAGGAGATGTGGTCAAACGAACTGGCGCCATTGTTGACGTTCCTGTCGGAGAGTCTTTGCTCGGCAGAGTAGTTGATGCTCTTGGAAATCCCATTGATGGAAAGGTGCGCTTCCTTAAGTTTTAAAGCGCCGCAGTCGTTCTGTTGTACTGCAGGTAGAATATCCACTTCCAGGTTGTACTGTAGCTACATACGTTTGAACCAAAGTACGTACGTAAAGTTGTACGCTTTGTATTTAAAGTTGCTTGCGCTAATGCCAAACTATATGCTAGGAAAAATTTTATAAAGAAAAATTTACGAAATAAAATTTGCAGCATTGGCCTTG
Organism: Sabatieria punctata; assembly: GCA_030248155.1. Classification (NCBI taxonomy): domain Eukaryota; kingdom Metazoa; phylum Nematoda; class Chromadorea; order Araeolaimida; family Comesomatidae; genus Sabatieria; species Sabatieria punctata. Next base: position 23,668 of record JASANB010002034.1, on the reverse strand, counting down.
AAAAGTTTTTTACAACTCTAATGCAGCTTAGCAATTCAGAAAGAAAATTGGTAAAATTTTTGCTATAACCGGCAATCTGAGTACACACTGTTCTCCATAAGTTTGCCACTGACGGGGGCAGTCAAGGCCTTCCACGCTCTAAATTATATGCTTTTCACGTCATCAGTGGCGTACCGACCTAGTATTGTACAGAGGAGTGTGTAAATTTTTGAATAGTTGGCCACAGCTAGAAAATTTTGAAAACTTGTGGAAATTAAGTTTTTATCACATAATTTGTTGGTTTCTCTTGTTATAATTATCTCCCGACCGATTTTATCTCGTACCGCCACCGAAAATGGGGTTGGTGTGTACCCACCCTGCACTCCTGGCTACGCTACTACAATGATTTTGGACAAGCTACGAGCGTGTGGAATTGCAACCGTTTGTGTAAACAAGTAGCCCGACAGGTTATTTTGCTTTGGGAGGGTCGTTCGACTTATTGATTGAGAAAAGTTCGATTCCGTAGTAAGTGACTGACTGACAGTATTGCAGGGTCCTGTCGGAGACAAAGACTCTCGCAGTCGAGTGGGTGTGAAAGCGCCGGGTATCATTCCTCGCATCGGTGTGCGTGAGCCCATGTTGACAGGGATCAAAGCCGTCGATTCGCTCGTACCTATCGGCAGAGGTCAGCGCGAACTTATCATTGGAGATCGGCAGACCGGGTTAGTTCTTCTGTTTTTGTCAGCAACGGCTCTTCTGTCTACCATTCCATTTTATTACTGCGGGCGGGATCTATGTAGAACAAACAGACCCTCCTGAGTATTTGTTGCGTTTACGTAAAAGACGGCCAAAATTGCGTCGTCGAAAAGTCGAAGTGAGGTAAATTTATTTGTGGGAACCAATCTGATCCGAGGTCGGCGCCTTGCCCATCCTATTTTTGTGTAGGGCCAAACCATCGAACGCACGTTTGCTCAATAATTGAAAGGTCCTGTAGAGCTTAATTTTCAGTAAGACAGCCATTGCGATCGACGCTATCATCAACCAGCGACGATTTAACGAAGCGGCGGACGAGAAGAAAAAGCTCTACTGTATTTATGTTGCTATTGGACAGAAAAGGAGCACAGTAGCTCAGATCGTCAAACGACTCACTGACGCAGGTGTCTTAGCTAATAAGGAATTTTTAGAAGCCGATTCCATAAGGACCGGATAAGAATTATGAAGTTTCTATTACCTACTAAAGCAGCGTTCGTACCCACCCCCTCCTAGAAATTGGGTTCATATCCCGCCGCCTGTCGGCGACAGACCGCAACCCCTCCCCATCGGCGGATTACCTGTTGATAGATTTTAGGGCGGTATAGGAATACCCCTAGGTTAGGCCGCCCATGGACCTGTCTGTTGACCGTCCGCGCTTCCGGGTAGTTTTACCGGTCATTGTTAAGACTAATCTTTAAAAATAACTTTTTATTTATAAGCTGCCAAAGTACATGTACGCTTGCTAAACGGAATTCAAAAATTATTACCTGCGACGAACCGGTCCGCGGCGGAATAACCATGCGGCGAACCGGCTCGCGGTGAACTGGGCGTCTCCCCATAGAAGTCGTGGAACTTAATGGTGAGCTAGAGGTCAGAGAATCTCCTAGAATCCCGAAACTCCGCGGGGTCTTACTGGCTGCTAGTATAACCCCGCATTTGCTAGTTCCTGTTCCGGTCTGTCGTTACTTGGTTGGTCAATGAAGGTTAGACCTTGGTTAAGGAAAAAACAGGGAATTTTGCTCTGCAAAAGCCGCATGCGCTTTGTAAAAGAAATAACATATTTTAGATGCCATCAAGTACACAATTATTGTCAGTGCCACGGCTTCGGACGCAGCCCCACTGCAGTATCTGGCCCCCTATTCGGGTTGTGCAATGGGAGAATACTTTAGAGACAACGGGAAACATGCACTCATCATTTACGACGATCTTTCCAAACAGGTCGGCCATTGACAACTGCATATGCTATTCGAACCATAGCTTTATTGCTCTAACTGCTCTCGTTTTTTGATAAATTGTTCTAAGAGGTAAAACCAGAGCATACATGTACTTGGGGGTTTGGGGGTTATCCCCTAGCTAGAAAGTGCCAAATCCCCCTCAGCCCCGAGAGAAGTTTAGGGACCCCCGACCCGAAAATACAAGTACTAGTAGTGGCTCTTGTACTAACAAACTGTCTCAGAAATATCAAAAAATTTTAGCTTAAAATTCGCTTGAGAAGACTTTGGAAACCGAATTTGCCGTTTCCACTGCTGATGTTTAAGAAATCGGTGTTTTTGGTAGCCCTTTTTATAGTTTTTTGCTTGTTTTTAACTCTAAAACGCTATTTGTCTGCTTAATATAGCGTTTTTTAGCTTCCTTACTGAGAAAAACGTGCTAAAAAGCATTTCCATGCGTTTTGGAGCTTCTTTAAATTTTGGTCCCCCCTCGACCCTAACTTGACAAAAAACCCTCCCGCGGGTCGGCCGGGACCTGTTACATGTGTGAGCCAGAGCATAGCACATAATCTAAATGATAGACTATACTCCAGCCGAATGTGAAAACCACGACCACGCAGGGGGGTGGGGAGAATTTCGTGGTAAACCAATAAGTTGACAGTAAACCAAAACGTCCGATTTTTGGTCGAATCAACGTTTTCTACTTATTTTTCGTTGGTAAAGGCTTCGAATTTTTTACAATCTATTAATTGAGCATATTTGTTTGTTATTTATATAAAATTATAATAACAAAACGTTCAGGAGTAGGAGTAGGAAGGAGTAGAGTTTAGGCTGATGTGCGTATGATGCCCTTTGCCCATATTCCCCTGACAAACGGACCTTTGTGTCGCTTCTAACTGCATTTAACGAGAAGCAGAAAGGATAAAAACAACAGGTTTTTACTTATAAAGGTTACTAAATAAAGGTGTTCACTTAGTTAGGTTTCGGTTCCAAACGTTGACCTAATTTAGTAACCCAAAGCCGTCTGCCGCCACGGGCTGGACATTTATAAAGGCGGTTGTGTTTTGCAGGCCGTGGCCTACCGTCAAATGTCGCTGCTGTTGCGTCGTCCACCTGGCCGTGAGGCTTATCCTGGTGACGTTTTCTACTTGCACAGTCGTTTATTGGAGCGAGCAGCCAAGATGAACGACGACTTCAAAGGTGGTTCTCTCACTGCCCTCCCGGTTATCGAAACGCAGGTCCGACCAGACCGCTCACTTCTACTCGGTGGACGTGAGTTGTTTAGGCAGGAGACGTGTCTGCCTATATTCCCACCAATGTGATCAGCATCACCGACGGACAGATCTTCTTGGAGACCGAGTTGTTCTACAAAGGCATTCGACCAGCCATCAACGTCGGTCTGTCCGTTAGTCGGGTGGGCAGTGCAGCTCAGACGAAAGCTATGAAGCAGGTGTTGTGTTTGTTGGAGGGAGTGCAGAAGAGTAAAGGTGTGTGCATGTAAATGCAGGTTGCCGGTCGCATGAAACTGGAGTTGGCGCAGTACCGTGAAGTGGCTGCGTTCGCCCAGTTCGGCTCTGACTTGGACGCAGCCACCCAGCAGTTGCTCAACCGAGGCACTCGACTCACCGAGCTGTTGAAGCAAGGACAATACGGTTTGTGGCTCACTTATCTCTTTGTATTGCATGGAAGCACAAATAGATTCCTTTGTAACAAGTCAGTAACATAAGAATGTTGAAACGAGCTGCTAAAATAACTTGCACTTGTTACAGAGAATGTTACGAAGAATTTTTTGTCACACGCCTGTAGCCTATCCAACTTGTTGCCTTTTTATATCCTGTCTGTATGTTGCAGTGTTATGCAATAATGTTCAAACCAGTTGTGGCATTAAAGCAGTTGCTGAGTTACTATTTTAGTTCCAATGGCTATCGAGGAGCAAGTAGCTGTTATTTATGCTGGTGTAAGAGGTCATCTGGATAAAGTGGACCCTAGTGTGATTACCAAATTCGAAAAGGTGAACTTCAGCTTTTATTTGGCTGTCCTCTTCCAAAACTGGTTAAGTAAATTTGAGGTTGCTCCTAGAATTGGGCGAAGGGAGGCTCGACCCTATCAAACTTCGTGACAGATTCGTAAAACCGATTGAAGTAGCTTATTTTGGCGATAAATATTATCGCTGAAAATCCGACTTTTTATTTTAACCTGTCGTCCCTTCAACCATACATGTAACAGGTCCAGGCCGGCCAGGGGGAAGGCGCTTTTCCGTCAGATTGGGGTCGAGGGGGGTTCGCCCAGATGGGGATCCAAAATTTCAAAAAGCCCCAACATGCCTGGAAATTCGTTTTTAGCACGTTTTTCTCGGTAAGGAGGCTAAAAATCGCTATTTTAAGCTGCCAAATGGCGTTTTAGAGCTAAAAACAAGCAAAAAACGATAAAAAGGGCTTCTGAAAACACCGATCTCTCTTACGGTTTCCAAAAACCTTTTCAAGCGAATTTTAAGCTAGAGATTTGTTATTTCTGAGCCCGTTTGTTAGTACTGGAGCTGCTACCCGTTCTTGCATTTTTGGCTCGGGGGTCCCTAAACTGTCTGGGAGGCGTGTGTGATGGGGTTTTCTGCTTAGGGGCCAAACCCCCTAGTACATGTATGCCTTACATCAACCATACTGCTCAAATTGGTCAGGGTTTTCGAGTTCTACCCATGTCTACTGAGAGAGGCTATTTCGCCTTGCACTTCAGACTCGTTGTTTTCACAGATACAATGTACATAGGTTCTTGGGGAAGAAGTTGTCGGCCTTTATTTTGGTGTTGTTGTTTAGGAATTTCTGGCCCACATTCGCGGCAGCCATCAGGACCTTTTGAAAACGATTCACGACGAAGGTCAAATCAGCGAAACAACGGAGAACAGACTGAAAGACATCGTACTGAGCTTTTTGAAGGGGTTCGAAGCGAAGGCGTAGGGAACCGATGGTCGTGTTAGGTTAACACTTTCCTTTTTCTCTAATCTGTTTCGTTCGGCCGTACGTCGTTTGTTTAGGCGCTCCGATGTTAGTAGATGCTAAATAATAAGAGATTTTACTGTTAGCAGACTCGGTTTGTGTGATAGAAGAACAGCGGTTTATAATATAAAATGTACCTGTACAAGTAAAGACCGGGTTGATGAGGGTGGTGGAGGCAAAAAATCGAAACAGCTATGGCAGCGGTCGGTCCATGACAGCCGGGCGTTTGGGGCAAAACGCTGGCCGCCGATATCGATTCGCAGACGTTTTATCTGGCGAGTAGAGCCGGCCGGGTTCTGGCGCCGTGGCTGCCACTGACAACTGCGTCCGTCTACTGCGCGTAAAGTTGGTTTTACGCCGTCCAACGCTACTACCAGCTCTTTGTTCTGTTTGTTTGTTTGCCAATGACTCTCTGAACCGCTCATCCACGGCAACATGGTACACAGCTGTTTGTCCGTTCTTCTCTGCCTTCAAATTCGTTCTTTAGGACGCGCCGCCTCCTACTTACGAGGACACGGTGATTACTCTGAAGCGACCGTCGATGCAATGGCAGGACGTCAGTTTTTCCATGGATTTACTGGCTGCTAGTCAGAGAGAAGCCAACTTTCTCAGAATGATAGACAGGAAGGCTCCTATTTTGTACGAGGAAGATGTGGTACAGAACGCAATTCGACGCTACGAACAGTACTGGCTGCCCTTACAAGTGACCTTCTCTTTCGTTTCAACAGCTTTTTGCTTTCCACAAGCACTGTCATCGTAGTTTTTTTAAAATTCTTTTTACTTCCGTTTCCGAAAATAGTGCTTTCGAAATCACTCAAATTGTTTGTGAAGAATTTTTTAACAGAAAACCCCCAAGTTTATCGTCGTGTTCGGGGCCCGCATTCGTTTGTGGTGCAGACGGCCAAAAGAGTGATTTCTGAGGACGCTTTTGGTGCTGAGAGTTGAAGAATAGAGAGTGATCAAAGCAAGCAGGGCAATGTGTTGGCAGAAACTAAATAGACCTTGCTGATTACTCAAGTGGGAGGCAGTTATTTTTGGCAGTCCATTATTGGATTTTATTTTGAAGCCGGCGCGAAAATGGCTTGCAATATGGACGCAGGCGTTGCGGCGTGTCGGTGCTGGACCGATTCAATTTGTGTAGATTTTCAGGCCAAACTCAAAGACCCCAACATAATCCCGCCTTTGGACGTGCACTGGGTCTGGCACACGCACATGCTATCGCCGCCGCACTACCGCGCAGACTGCGAGAACATGGTGGGGTGTGTGGTGGACCACAAACTGCTGAGTTCGGAGGAGATACAGGAGCGGTACGAGTCCTCGGTGAAAGTCTGGCAGGAAAGGTGCGAGGCAGAGCCCTACGACTTTCTGGCTTCCGGTCAGAAGCGCACCTCTAGTCTCATGGACAGTTCTTACAAGCCAAAATGCAGCTATGATATCGCCGCCGCTGTTCAAAGGCAACGCAACTTCAATTATCAAGTCGGTTATTTGTTTAGGTGATAGCTAGCTAATTGTGAAGCATTTAGGTATCACTGCCTCATTACACATCTCCAAAGTTTTTGGCTGAGTCCGTGGAAAGGTAGGTCAACGGGATAGTAGTCAGCTTTGCTTCTCTAATAAGGAACGTACCAATTGTATTATAATTGGTATCGGTTTGATCGGGTTAAAAGTGGATAATTGCTAGGTTGAGATCGTAGTAGGCATACGTTATTGCAAGTGATATCGGTTCTAAGTTTGGTTTTTCCTTTAGGCTTGATTTTTATGGAGATTCCGGATAAAATTGATGTTGTGAGCTGGCTAGGGCGGTAGGCCGATTTCTCGAAAAAAAAGTCGTTAAATGTCGATAAATTTTCAAATTTTCGCAAAGAAACGGTTACTATAATTTTCGGCGAGGGGCTGAACGCCACAACTTACGTTGGCCGAGCGAGTGGAAGAAAATTTTTGTTAAAAGTTTTGCAACTTTCTTTGACAAAGCGCAACACTTGTCTGTCTATCAAGTAATCCAGAAAATAGGCAAAACCAAAACAGATCTATATTCTGGACCACCTTCAGCCTACCTCTGGCCCAGGCTCTTGTGCAGCTTGACTGGTACTGTGCGATTTTAATTAAAAATTAAGCAGACTCAAGATGGCATCGGTTGGATAAGGCACTGGTGCCGTTTCAAAGTTTATTCAAATCAAAAAGACTCCAACTGACCTGCGCTTTAGACTGAGTGATCTGGGTTGACTTCCGGCTCAAATGCCCGCCCAAACAGGAATTTCAATAAGTCCATGATGGACAACTTTGAACGAAACTGAGACACGAAGTGTTAGTGCAGAAGTGGCTTTGCACTGTGCAGTAAGGTACGTGGTACTTTCAGATATCAGCGCTTTCTGTTGCTCAAGCACACATACCCCAATGAGTTCTTTACACCGTGCTACGATTTCGACCTGGTCTGGCACACGCACCAGGTGCACCCCAGTGTCTATTACGTCGACACGACACGGCTGTTGGGCAAAATTTTGAAGCACGATGACTCGGTCAACGATAGGGCGCCTGATTCGCGTCTGATCAGAGGCGAAACGTTGACCAAGAAGATGTGGGCGCAGCATTTTCCGCAGGACCCTTTCTGGCGCAGAGGCTCCATGTACCGTGGACATATGGCGCCCGGCTTCCTGGGCTTTGAGGTACAGGACCTGTCCAATATCAGTTACGGGGATATCCACATCCCTTCCATCACTCTCAAAGACATACCGGCTCAGCGCGACCAACTGAAACTGAAGTTGGCCTATGGATCCAAGAAGGTCACCACATTCAATGCTGATTTGTCGGCCAAAGAGGTACGTTCAGTGTGGTCAGTCAAAGGCGTAAATACAGAATGGGTAGAAAATGTATTGTGGGAATAGATCGATTGAGAGAAAAAACTAGTGCCTGAAAGCTGAGCTGTCTTCTCTATAATGCAACGCTACTTAGGTAACCAAGAACGGCTTCTGTCTGGTCTGGCAGCCGACCGAGAGCAGCGGAAACAACAGCATCGTCAAGTTTCCATTCGACAAACGCAACCCGAAGGACTTGTTGGTGGAGCTGGATTTGTTTGACAAGATGTTCCTGCAGAAGAAAGAGCTGGTGCGGATGATAGGACGCACTCCACTGGAGCAGCTGCTGCCGCCCTCTAACAGCAAGTTGGCGCAGAACGTTGCTCACATGACTCTCAAGAATAAGGACGGCGGTGACATGAAGGCGCGTGTCAACGTCACCACCACTTTGTCGCTGACGCGCGAGCTGCAGCTGAACGTCGGCGACTTCGTTGGCCAAGACCTCGTGCCTGACACGCGCATCTTTGACATGTGTTACGTTGGTGCTCTCAACAAATGCCAAGTCACTCTCGGTCACAAAGTCTGGGTCGGAACCCACAGGTTGGTTTGTCTTCTGCTTCACTCCACTCCGCAACTGTTCGGCTAAATAAGCAGGACCCTACTGAACCGAACGTATGCTTGGTTACAGTTTGACGGACGGCCGTGACGGAGCCAAATACGCAGTGCAAGTGGTTCACTCTGCCCAATTGTTATTGTCGATGATCCTCGTCTACGGCAAAGACAAGAGACTGTTGGCAATGGCGCACTTAATTGGACCTGACAGCTTGCCTTCTCGCGATCAGCTTGATCAGAATCTTGTAAGGGAAAACGAGTGTCGGCTAGTTTCACTCTTTTGTAACGGTTGTTTGGGTCGATTTTTTAAAATCTAGCCGCTCTTTTTATAAATTATATTTTCTAAAACGGATGAGTCCTTTCCTTAATACGTATTCAATTGGTAAAGTTGAACAGTGTTATGTAGGAGCCAATGAAAACAGAGCAATAATGGAGCTTTGAAGATAGCGACTAGAGGTGCAGAAGTGTAGCTCAATAATGTTGAGATACGTAGCTGTCCTAAATGCAGTCTAGTAGGATGCATACGTAGCATACATGGGCCGGAAAAATGTGTTCGTCTGGGTCTGGAGAGTATAAAATTGCTTTCCCAAAAAAGGTTGCCAATATTTTTGAGGAGTATGGGCCATACATGTCATGTAAAAGGTCATCTGCCGAAGGCAGAGGAGAGTTGGGAGTCTGGCGCCGGCCTGGGGCCTGAGCCCAAATTCTAGGGAGGTGGTTGGGCACCAAAAAGCGCTCAAAAATCTCAACTTTTTGGCAAAAAGTCGTCTAAAATCGCTAAGGTGATTTTGGCAATTTTTGTGTCTGAAATTGCAAAATATTGCAAGAATTTGCTAAAACAATTTGCCAGAAAAATTGGAGGGGGTAGGAAAAATCGCCTTGGGTGGGGGTCACCGTCCGGGTGGGTCTGGCCTAAATCGGGTGGGGGCAGTACCCCTGTTACATGTATGGTATGGACCGTCGAGGAGAGTTTGGCCCAAAATTTCTGTTTTTCCCAAAAAAACGAAGCCAATTTTCTCCCAAAAACTAAAAAGAGGCGGGGGAGCGCCTACTGGTGAAGGGTACCGGCCCGGTATGATATGTAGTGGTTTGGTAAGATTTGTGTTTCAGCAATTTCTGCCTCATCTTTCTTCACCGGAGGAGCGTGCCATGGTGGTGATCAATAAAGATGGAGACTTTGCCATAATCAAGGCCAAATGGACTGGATTCCAGAAAAGGATACAGCCAGCTAAAGGTGTTAATGCGGTTCGGTTGACTCGACTGACCTTGTTTTGTTGTGTTGGCAGGAACCAAAGGCAAGCCCGGCAACCCGGGCAAGCTATCAGTGGAGGCGTTTAACCTTCTCAAAAACACTGTCCAAAAGTTTGAGCTTCCTGGCAGTGAAGGATCGACTCATTTTGTGCTCGGAGGTTAGAAACTCTGTTTTGTCTTTGATGCAGTGGCAGACACTTCAGATGCGCAGGCACGACTCCCAGGCAAACGAGTGCAGTGCAAGTCCACCTTCATGGCTGAACATTTGGCAGCCGTGTTCAGTGTGGCCACTCTCTTTGTTCTCTGCAATCCTGACAAAGTGAGTTGGCAGTCATCTTCTGTCGTACGTACCATCTCTCTCCCTATCTCTCACTAAGTTTTGCTTTCTTGCGGGCGAAGGTTGTTCTTCGAACAAACAATATTGGTTAGGATTTCCATGGGATTTCATTCACTAAATGGGTGATTCCGTAGCGGCGTAACTTACCCGAGTATATTGATTGATGTTTTGTTGGTTTCTCTTCTTCATACATGTACTAGGGGTTTGGGGTTACTCTCCCTAGCTATATAGGCCAAACCCCCGACCCAGACATGGGCTGGCATTTCGGCTGAGGGGGGATAGAATTTTCAAATGCTGAGGGGGTAGGAGCTCCTGACGGGGGGCTGAGGTGGTGGTAAGCCAAAAGGTCCGATTTTTGGCTAAAATAAAGGTTTTTTGGCTTATTTTACATTAAAATAAGCTAAAATATGCTATTCTGAGCTCATTTACACCTAATCCAGGCATATTTTTATCCTAGTTTTCTATACAAAATTCTTCCAAAAAATTCCTAAGGGGGGTAGCGGCCGGCTGAGGGGGTAGGTCAGAGCCTGCGGGGGGCCAAACCCCCCCTCAGCCCCCCCCCCCTTTTGCCCATGTCTGCCCCGACCCAAAACTACAAGCACTAGCAGTGGCTCCAGTACTAACAAACTGGCTCAGAAATCACTAATTTTTTGCATAAAATGCGCATGAAAAGTCTTTGGAAACCGAATTTGGCGTTTCCACTGTTGATATTTAAGAGAATCGGTGTTTCTGGAAGTCCTTTTTATCGTTTTTTGATTATTTTTAGCTCTAAATACGCTATATGGCAAGTTAAAATAGCGATTTTTAACCTCCTTACTGAGAAAAACGTGCTAAAACGCATTTCCAGGCGTTTTGGAGCTTTTTGAAGTTTTGTAGCCCTTCTGTGCGAACCCCCTCCCCCAGGCCGGCCGGACATGTATGCTGTTGTTAGTATGGGCAGTGAATGTGGAAGTAACGTTTAGGTGCGGGACCGTAACGAGAACACGGCTGTGGGTCACCAATGTCACAAGTGGCCTTTGACACTGGCGTGCGGCTATGGCAAGAACGCACCAACCAATCGCAATCTGGCCAAGCAGAAAGAGACGGGCGGAGACGCAAGCGGAGGAGGCGGGGCAGCCGACGATTCCAGTTGGTTCATGTACGCCGCTCTGGCCTCCTGCGGTGCCTGTGGAGGGTGCGGTGCGTGCGGCGCTTGTGGCGCCTGCGGTGGGTGTGGCGGTTGCGGAGGCTGCGGCGGCTGTGGAGGTTGTGGCTGACGTGCTAGTGTTCGGTCGGATTGCCAGCACTGCCGAAATTTCTGGAAGCAATCGGTTCGACCATTAGTACGCGTAAGACAGTATCCGGTGTCGTGTGACCATTGTACCTGGACATTGAACGTGTCTGTGTGACAGTTCTCACTTTGTCATAACGGAGTCTTACTCGAGTTCCTATCAGGAAGGAGGAAGTAAGTTCTACAGCTGCTTGGCTTTCTTTGCTCTCCCTTTCGTCTGGTTCAGCCAGATTTTTAATTGGGCCTGTAGAACCGATTTTCTCCGCTTGTTTGCAGCACAGACAAGTGCGGCAAGCGCTTATTTGGATGCTTTAGTCATATGTACGTACATACGTGTTTACAGTCGTAAATTGAATTGCTGATGCACAGTTTGAGCAAGAGTGGAGCCTAATTTGTGCTGGAATAATTTGAGTTTGTCGTGTTCCTTAGCAATAATAAGCAAAACGGATGGAACGCACTTTGTCTATCCATGTCAAGGCATTGTCTCACTAATTTGATGAGTAGCTCTGTACCGTTGACTACTTCCATTCGACCACCAAAGAATAACGTTGTGTCAGATCATTCATGCATTTTATATTGATTACGATAAACTGAGCCTCCTTTTGACAGTCAAACATTGCAAGTGTTAGGCTAGTGTACTTGTTTACAACGCTTAACTGAACCGGTCGATATGGGATTGGTGCTTGAAGGAGAAATAATTCAATTTCATGGCTTGAGCACACAGTCCCAAGGGCTCCAGACCTGTATGTGCCATGAGCAGCGTTGCGAGCTCCTAAAATAACGCTCTTTTATATGGGCCGGCTTTGGTGCGCTTCCAAAGCGCTCGTCCGGGCCTTATTGATCAAGGCACATACTGGCGCTCGGTCACAGCTTTGCGTCAAATTTTATAACAACGCCTCCCTCCTATGTCTATCCATGTCTCTGCACAAGCTGAGAGCCAGAAAGCCGTCATTCTTGTGGCCGGTGGCGTGCACTGGAATCTGTCACTGATGAAGGCGACACTCCTCTGACACTGCTGTAAGTTAGTCTATCTCTCCCTCCAGTTACCTGCCTTCATCCCCATTGAGCCCTGTAAGCGGTGCGGGGCTTATTTATTAGCAGAGCCAGTCATCCGTGTGATATCTGGCCGTTGGGTGATATACGTCCGGAGAATTTACATTGAACGGGCCGCTTAAATCGCGACATTTTGATTGGTGCGCACTGAGCTTGCTATGGCGCTTGGACGGCGGTTCAATTTGGCGAAACTTATTCGGAAATGGACGCAGAATTGACATTGGGACAGATTGAGTTAAGTGATAAGCAAATTCAGTTAGCTACACACCACTCGTTCGGCTCACTCCGTACGGCTGCGCGCTCCAAATGGCTGCCGCCGGTCGGCGCGCTCCACTGCGGTTCTGTGTCCTGGTAAAACTTTCAACCACTTTGCTCTCAGTCCTTCAATCGCTCGTTGGCTTTCTGTGCGCTGGCGAAATCTGATCTGTCAAAGCGAGCGGGGATTAAACTGCAAGTGCACCTCCTGATAAAGTCATTAAAGGCTATGGAACAAGGCTGCCAAAGGGCCCAGGCCCCCATTATTGAGCGGCAGCGCGGTCTGTTGATTACGAAACGGCTTGCCAGATTTGATTTTGGCTCCGTGTTTCTCTGAGTAGGTGAAGGCGCACTAACACATTAGCTTCGTTAGCTAGGTGATCTCTTTGAGGAACGTCCGCCCTGCTCAAATAAAATTACCAGCCCTCTAATGAGCTTGCTGGGCGGCAGACTACAATAGCCTCTGTTTATGCCGACTCCGCTTCTTTCAGATGTTCTGGTTGCTCTCCGCATTTGCCGCCGTCCTTCATGCAAATCTGCTGGAAACAACCACCGCTGTTAATCCCGGTAAGCGCCCAATTTGCTTATGTCACCGGTCACCATCGACTGAGAGAAAAGTCAAATGGCAAGAGTGCCGTATAACCGTACGTACGTACGTATGCGTATGTACCGTTGGAGCCCCGTTCTAATTAGTTGGAAACCCTGTCCTCCTCTGCATGGTTGATCTCGCGGGTTGTCTATTTCAGCATGCGAGTGCATTTATTTCGACGGTGTTGGAGTGCAATCAAATAATGGCACGTTCATGTCTCCAAACTACCCAGTGCCTTATGAAACTGACATTTTGTGCCTCCTCTACACTTTCGCAGGTCGCGATGGAGAACTCGTCGAACTGACATTCTCTCATTTTGAATTGCAACCTCGTGAACCCAACGGAAAGTAAGTAACCGCACTATGTTCTACTGTGTACGAAAGTTACTGTTATTAGGCTTGGAGAAATCTTTAGGAAGACTAGATTTTTGTACATACGTACATACATCACTCACTATCAGACCTGCCTTAGTATCATAAAACTTTTGATTCATCCGTTACATTTCTTTCGTTCTAATTTTCTTTCGAGTCTGTTTCGAGAAGGGAACAGAAAAGTTGGTTGGAGTTTGGAAAGCAGCAGATACGTACGCAGCGTAGAATGTTAGCAGCGACTTCAGTAGGCACGAGCCAACCGATTCTACCTTAGCGTTGCTGCAGGTGTTTGGACTTTGTTCGCATATTCCAAGATCTGGAGGAGCCGGCAGTGAACCAGGCGAGCGAGTGGCAGGTGGAGTTGTGCGGCTCAGAGTTGGACGCCGGCTACAAGTTCTATTCGCGCGGACGTGCGCTCATCTTCGAGTTTCACTCGGACACGTACCCCGGAGAGCCGCAAAATCAGTACCGCGGCTTCATCGGGGAGTTTAGATTTTTAGAAAAAAGTAAAATCGCTCCTTTAGGCGGTGCGGCATGACAAAGGCAATTATTTTAGGACAATTCCAAACGGATGGCTTCCCGGTGAACCAGGGAGACTGCTTTTATAACATTCACAGCAGCGATGAACGCAGCAAAGGCAAATTATTTTCGCCAAACTATCCCTACCATTATCCTCCAAATGTCAACTGCCACTACCATTTGCGAGCAAGTCCGGGACAAAGAGTTAGAATTACTCTCAAAGAACTTTATTTGCCCCCTGTTGATGGAAGGTTAGCTGCAGTTTTAGTCCAACTCAACTCAGTGTACCAAGGCGGGTCGGTCATTCACAACCGGAACAACTTAAAAAATTGTGTTAGAAACGAATCTAAAAGGCATTTTACGAGTCGTTCTCTGGTCTGATCGAGTCCCAGTCGAGACTATTTTAACCTAGAGATCTGAAGTTTGGTGCACTAGAGTATGCCTTTATGAGTTAATTTTAAGCTGAAAAGGGTTAATCATTTTTCATCATTTAAATGTATTTCTGATGGAACCAGAGACTGCTTACCCAACACAGTGTCATGCTTAATGATCGGTGGATTCAACGCTCCTTTCCTGAGATAAATGCTTCTGAAAATTCGGTCCGCTTAATTATCGGACTAAAATTTCTAACTCGAATATCTCTCTTCAAGCATTAATACAGGTTTAAAAATTTTGGGGTTTTAAGAGTATTTTTACTACTTAAGGAAAGTTTGGTCCAAATTCATTTTTAAGGAAAAAAAGTTTTTTTGCCCACTTTTAGGTCATTCTGATCCAGCTCGTCTGGAACCATAAATGTACTACATAGAGGGTTTGGGGGGTTACCCCCTAGCTGGAAAGGCCAAAGCCCACTCACCCCCACCCCAACCCAAAAATACAAGTACTAGTAGTGGCTCCAGTACTAACATCTACAACTAAAAGTCATCTAAATTACTTAACTTAACAAACTGGCTCAGAAATCACTAATTTTTAGCCTAAAATTCGCTTGAAAAGCCTTTTGAAACCGAATTTGACGTTTCCACTACTGATACATACATTGTACGTATTTAAGGGAAACCGATGTTTTTGGAAGCCTTTTTGTCATTTTTGCTTGTTTAGCTCTAAAACGCTATTTGGCAGCTTAAGAGCCAGTCTCTGAACCGATCGAGTTTCAGTATTCAGACCCAAAAATGAAACTTTGGCGTGGAGGGCTCAAAGTTGTAGGACTAATACGTCTTGATAGGTTATGTAACCACCGCAAAGAATTTCCAGATTCGACGCTCCACGCTCGAGATATGGCCTTCTAAAAATCGGCCCGCTTAACTATGGGACCAAAATTTCGAAATCGAATTTCTGACTTGCTGATCGGAATTCAGACCAAACAAACGGGGTTTTTGCGTAACTTTTTGAGTAGTTTAAGAATCTTTTACTAAATTTCATTTTTGGAAAAAAAATTTTTTTTCGCCCCCCTATCGGGGGGCATAACTCGTCTGGAACCCCCCTACCGTTCTTTTTATTTCAGATTATTGTAGCGCTATATCTTAGCTACACCCGGTGTAAAACATACCGGCTACCGACGGCAAACACTGAAATATTTGCGTTCAAAAATAAAAATGCCAATTGCATGTTTCACTGTGCCCAAAAATTTTCAACTCCATGTTCCAGCTTACCAATTGGAGTTGAATGCTAAAAATTGATGTCTAAGCTGTACTTTTTGAGTAGTTTAAGAAACTTTCATTGAATTTCATTTTTGGAAAAAAATTTTTTTTTCGCCCCCCCCCCTATCGGGGGGGCATAACTCGTCTGGAACCCCCTAGACCGTTCTTTTTATTTCAGATTATTGTAGCGCTATATCTTAGCTACACGCCGGTGTAAAACATTACGGGCTGCCGGACGGCAAACACTGAAATATTTGCGTTCAAAAATTAAAAATGCCACATTTTGCATGTTTCACTGTGCCCAAAAATTTTCAACTCCATGTTCCAGCTTACTAATTGGAGTTGAATGCTAAAAATTGATGTCTAAGCTGTACTTTTAGAGTAGTTTAAGAAACTTTCATTGAATTTCATTTTTGGAAAAATTTTTTTTCGTCACCCTATCGGGGGGCATAACTCGTCTGGAACCCCCCTAGACCGTTCTTTTTATTTCAGATTATTGTAGCGCTATATCTTCGCTACACGCCGGTGTAAAACAATATGGGCTGCCGGACGGCAAACACTGAAATATTTGCGTTCAAAGATTTTAATCTTTGAACGCAAATATTTCAGTGTTTGCCGTCCGGTAGCCCGTAATGTTTTACACCGGCGTGTAGCTAAGATATAGCGCTACAATAATCTGAAATAAAAAGAACGGTCTAGGGGGGGTTCCAGACGAGTTATGCCCCCCGATAGGGTGACGAAAAAAACTTTTTTTTCCAAAAATGAAATTCAATGAAAGTTTCTTAAACTACTCTAAAAGTACAGCTTAGACATCAATTTTTAGCATTCAACTCCAATTAGTTAGCTGAAACATGGAGTTGGAAATTTATGTACCCCAGTGAAACATGCAAAATGTGGCATTTTTAATTTTTGAACGCAAATATTTCAGTGTTTGCCGTCCGGCAGCCCGTAATGTTTTACACCGGCGTGTAGCTAAGATATAGCGCTACAATAATCTGAAATAAAAAGAACGGTCTAGGGGGGGTTCCAGACGAGTTATGCCCCCCGATAGGGGGGCGAAAAAAAATTTTTTTTCCAAAAATGAAATTTAGTAAAAGATTCTTAAACTACTCAAAAAGTTACGCAAAAACCCCGTTTGTTAGGTCTGAATTCCGATCAGCAAGTCAGAAATTCGATATCGAAATTTTGGTCCCATAGTTAAGCGGGCCGATTTTTAGAAGGCCATATCTCGAGCGTGGAGCGTCGAATCTGGAAATTCTTTGCAGGTCATTGATAACTTGTCAATATGTTTTAGTGTTCCAACTTTCAGCCCTATACGCCCAACTTTCAATTTTGGGTCTGAATAGGGCAAAGGGCCAAGACTCGATCGGTTCAGAGACTGACTCTTAAATTAGCGATTTTTAGCGTCCTCAGTGGCGTATCCAGGATTTCGGAAAGGGGGTGTAAAATTTTGAAAGTGACTGGTTGGGCCGCTGCCCAACCAGGGTAAGAAAGGTTTAGCAAAATTTGCCTTCAAACACGCGTTTAAAAGAAAAATTAACAGAAAGAAATTACAAGTTATAATGGTTTAAAGTGGCCTGGTTGGGCTTGTGCCCGACCAGGGCGAGAAAATTTTGAAAATTTAGTCTTCAAAACAGCTATTGAAAGGCATTCTGAGCACAAAATAGACAGTTTTGGCACATAATTCCTTAGTTTCGCTTATTTCTAACAGGCTTTCTCTTCCTACGTACCTCCACCGCAAAGGAGGGGTGTACCCACCCTACACCCCCCTGGATACGCCACTGGGTATTTCCATACATACACACGTACATACTTCACCGGGATAGGTGCAGTGGTGAGGCGTAGTACCCATAGCCGGATAGACTGCATTATCAACATTCCATTCAATGACTAAGTAAACCAAAATCAGTTCGAGAATCAAATCAGACTTGAGTGAGGTATTAGGGTTGCATATGACATATCAGTGCTCTTCGATTGGAAACCTGTTTCTTTTCTTCCCCCGCTGTTCCTGCGTTGTCGGAAGCTGTGTTTTCTGTTCCTGACGCTTCCACCTCACTGAGCGTCTGTCCATTGCCGGTGGAGGTTTGGGCTTTTGTTCTCTCAGATGTTGTCTTGTCCGTGCCTTGCTCCAACGGTCAAAGATCATGGTGGCCACCTCATAACCATCAGTCTGGAGAGTGCCATCTGTTGTTTCAGCTGCCTCTGACAAAGCTTGCTGATAGCGCCTTTGCCGAGGCTGTCGTGATGGGCTGTGTAGTACGGCCAAAACATCTTGGCTCACTGGAGGCAGTAGCGTGCCCACGATGTGTACAGTAGGATAGGCTGTGTACTCCCCATTTTCCGTCCAAGGTACAGTATATCGGTCAAACGCATATGAGAGACCAGTAGGTTGTGTACTAAAGCTCGAGTGCGAAAAATACCGGGAAAACCCAATACCCAATACCGGACACCGCAATGGCACAAATCCAATACCCAAAACTTACTCAGCTGGGCAAAAAATCTTATTACAGTGAACAGCTATAGATATGCCCAAAAATAGTTTTTTTTGGTATACAGCTGACAAGAAAAAAGATACACTAATTGCTAGTGTACTACTAGGAAACCGGCTACGATAAGAAATTATGGCATAAATTCAATCCTAACCTTTAGATGACTGTCGCAAAAACCGGTTACCAAAACCTAATCATGGAGCGATATTTGAAGATTTTCTAACGTGTCGTCTCAACTCAACTCGATCAGTATTGGTTGGGTATTGAATTGAGGCCCAAAAACCCCTACGCATAACCAATCCAAACCCGAATATCCACTATACCTGGAAAACAATAAATTTCTGCTAAGTTTAGGCTCAAAATGCCTTCTAAATGTGTTTTAAAACTATTTTAAAAAAATAAGAGGTTGCGGTTCATTCCGAACATTCGATGTGAAGTTAAGTTCACTCAACGACCAACATCAACTTCAACAACTTTTATGCCATCAAAGCTCTACACCGTAAAACAGCAAGCGAGCGGCAAGAAAATAAGTTATAAAACAACAGCCATATCATGAACTAAGTTTTCAAACGAATCAGAGTGCAGAAAGAGTTTAAACCTTGTGTAAGACAGAGAAGGAGTGTTAGCCGGCAGTTTGTTCCAAAGCGATGCGGTAGAGCAGACAAAAGTTGCCGCTGTGGTGGCTGTCCTGGTCGCCACAACAACAGGGCATTCGTGGTTGGTTCGGCTGCTATGACGAGTGGAAGGGGCAGCGAACCAGTCTGCTGGCGCAAAAGAGTAGCAAGAATGTGCAACCAATTTCATCAACAAATTGGTAAAACGAGGGCCGTGAGGTTTAGTCACATAAGACAACTACGGTACGCACAAGATTGTACAACAATCAAACCGGAATTTCCCGACCCCTCCGGTAATTTGCCCATACGCTTTATTGCAGCGCAGCCTGATTTCTGAGCAAGCATGACGTTCACAAAATTTTTAGTGATTTTCTACAACGGCAAATCATTCCATATTTCGTCTAAGATCTTCAATTATCACGATAACTAAAAGAGGTGCTCAGTTGAAAGACAAGATATCTTTAAAATGCATCAGGCTTTTTGCATTTGTGAAACTTTTCATTTTAAACGCTGCACACGAGCTTGGCCATGTACACATGCCACATGCTTGCATATGCCAGCTTTTTTACCTTTCTTTCCCTTTATCATATTGCCGTAGACTTAAGGAATCGACGGAGGCCGAAAAAACAAAGACAGATTGAATAGCCCGCTCATAAATCAGGTTGCGCTGCAATAAAGCGCATGCGCAATTACCGGTGGGGCGGGAAATTATGGTGCAGCGATCGACACTCGGCCGGCCGCTGAGTGGCACATTCTTGCTACTCTTTTATGTTACTACTGATATCATCAATCACATGTAGCTGACTTTGGAATCAGAAGTGCCTGTGACAGAAGAAGCAGCTACACCAATCACCTCCTTGCACGTCAAAGAAAACGCGTCCAGGCATACGTGACATAGGGATAGTTGGAGATGTTGAGTAATTTAAACTCATTAAAGTTTAAGAGCCGCTTTTTATAAAAACCATGCGGCTCCCCTTATAAGGGCGGAACATGAAATTTTTTGACCTATACTTTTTATGTGATGAATCGATAGGTCTTTAGTAGAAAACACCCCCACTGCGGTATTTTTGCTCTCCGATACCTCTTGCGGTATTTATGGCCAAAAACGTGATTTTGGACATTTTCCACTCCTGGAATAGCGTACTTGAACCGATTTAGCTCATATTTTCAGCATAGATTATGCTTACCATACTAATTATGCATGCCAAGTTTGGGGCTGATCGGTTCGCCCTGTCATGAATAGCATCGATTTTAATTGAAATTTTAAAAAATCGAAGATGTTTTTTTCCGCTAAATTCAGGATTTTGCCCATACTTCTAGGGTAGATAGAACTCGTCGCCCTCTACACGTTGGTGTTTTCACTTTTTTTTGGCTCGGCCCCGTTTTTGAGTTATTCATGTTTTAATTTTCGAAAAAAAATTTGCGGTATCTTTTTAGAATCATGCACAGTTCTGATACCCCTGAAGCTAGAGCGGCGTGTAGTAGTGCGTTGCACGCAGAATTTCGTGAGCTATCCAGCCATATAAGCGAAATCGATGTACGACCTCATACACCAGAATGACGGCGAGCAAAAGTTTCGGTCGAAAATGACCCAATTTCGGACAAGGTTTCTTTACATGTTTTGACGTCTACCGCCGGGTTGGTGCGTCAAATCGCATAGATTCGGGCATCAAACGATAGCTGAGATTCTCTTGATTCCGAAAATGGTCTCATTGTTGCGTTTTATAGCCATTTGATGCTAGTTAAGCACCGGTAATTGTCTGCTGTTCGGTAACCGTAAGCCATACCACTAGGAAAACAGGTAAAATCGGTGAACTAAAGTGGCATTTCGATAAAAACTTACTTGCATACGAATTGTAGAGCTACTCTAACGCCTTCGATTGATATGTTACCTGATCTAATAAGTCTTTTATTTATACGCAGGGTTTTTTGTGCCTGCCCCCACTGCTAAAGGCCGGATCCACAAACGTGACCCACTAGACGATTCTTCCCATCCCCAATGTATTCTATCGCTGATACTGCGTTTTCTTTTCTATAGCTATTGGCGCCTTTGCCATCCCCCAATAACTAGCTCGGTTTGGTTACGACGGACGGGTGGTCAGGCCTAGCTCGTGTTTAAACTGCGCATTACACACGCAGAGACAGACACAGCGTAAGTAGGTGGTCAGCCGTCGGTATGCAAAGACAACTCTGTAATTTTTCTCCCATTGTACCGGATGTTGCGTGTGGTTCCCACCATTTTTTTGACTGGTTACCTGCGAATGATGACATGTTGTATCGCGTTTCCGAGATTTCCGAAAAGACTGTGATGCATAGAAGAACAGCAAGTTAGTTTGTTTTCTTTGCACAGTCATTCATTGTCATTCGAGCCTTACGGTAATAGCAACGGTAGTAGTTTTAAGTCGAAAATTGCAGTTTTTGCGATGTTTGAACATTTTTGGTACCCTACCCCTCCGCTTGAAGTTAGGCTCAGGCTCCCCAGTCGGCGTCAGCCCCCTCAACCCCTCTCTCGTACTACGACTCGTAGTGACCTTCACGGGTCAGGCAGCCCCACGGAAGATTCTAGATCTGTTTTTGCATAATTTTTAGGCGATTTTAGCTTTCCTGGGCAGGGCCTGGCTGGGCTGGAAATTTGAAAATCCGGGCCGGGCACGCAGGTCCCTACTCTCCCCCATCGGGCGATGACCACTTACATGTATGCTGAGTTCAGCTTGACTCAAGGTCTGCCACTGCGCTGGCTGGCAGAGGTCTTGACGAGTATGTATGAGCCGATCCGGGGGATGTGAGAGGGTTTCACTTTCTATCTAGGGGTAACCCCCAAAGTCCAAACCCCCTAGTACATGTACTGTATGATGTTACTGTGCAATAAACCCATTAAGTATAAATGTTAGACAGAACTAAATTCGCATTAGACACTACATTTAGCTGGGTCGTGCAAATACAGTCGTGTTTCATTAATGGGCCCCTCGTTAGTATTGTTACCTCGATTATATGGCCAGATTTGTTAACAAGCCACTTTAGGCCTTGTCCGGAAATGCCATTAACAAGGTACGACTGTATATCAATCGAAGGCGTTAGAGTAGCTCTACAATTCGTATGCAAGTAAGTTTTTATCGAAATGCCACTTTAGTTCACCGATTTTACCTGTTTTCCTAGTGGTATGGCTTATGGTTACCGAACAGCAGACAATTACCGGGGCTTAACTAGCATCAAATGGCTATAAAACACAAGAATGAGACCATTTTCGGAATCATGACAATCTCAGCTATCGTTTGATGCCCGAATCTATGCGATTTGACGCACCAACCCGGCGGTAGACGTCAAAACATGTAAAGAAACCTTGTCCGAAATTGGGTCATTTTCGACCAAAACTTTTGCTCGCCGTCATTCTGGTGTATGAGGTCGTACATCGATTTCCCTTATATGGCTGGATAGCTCACGAAATTCTGCGTGCAACGCACTACTACACGCCGCTCTAGCTTCAGGGGTATCAGAACTGTGCATGATTCTAAAAAGATACCGCAAATTTTTTTCGAAAATTAAAACATGAATAACTCAAAAACGGGGCCGAGCCAAAAAAAAGTGAAAACACCAACGTGTAGAGGGCGACGAGTTCTATCTACCCTAGAAGTATGGGCAAAATCCTGAATTTAGCGGAAAAAAATATCTTCGATTTTTTAAAATTTCAATTAAAATCGATGCTATTCATGACAGGGCGAACCGATCAGCCCCAAACTTGGCATGCATAATTAGTATGGCAAGCATAATCTATGCTGAAAATATGAGCTAAATCGGTTCAAGTACGCTATTCCAGGAGTGGAAAATGTCCAAAATCACCTTTTTGGCCATAAATACCGCAAGAGGTATCGGAGAGCAAAAATACCGCAGTGGTGGTGTTTTCTACTAAAGACCTATCGATTCATCACATAAAAAGTATAGGTCAGAAAATTTCATGTTCCGCCCTTATAAGGGGACCTGCCCGGTTTTTATAAAATGTGGCTCTTAATTTCTGTTTGGGATCGGTTCCTGATTCCCCCCCAGCTACACCTGAATACCTGATCCAATATAGGTAATCAATCACACTCACAGAAATGAGAAAAACAATCGACTCGTTCGTCTCGTGAGGCGGAGACAGAAGGGCGTGCAAACAAGCACGCTACATACAAACACCGGGATAAAAAGCTTTTGTTAGACGGAACACAAGACAAAGAAATGAGAACAAACAAGAAAGAGAAAAAGACGAGAGAGACAGACAGACAGAGACAAAAATACGCGCGCGGCGCGACCGTTCGGGCGGGGCGTTAGTTATGTAGCGATCATTCCTCATTATGATGAAAGAAAGCGCCAGATTCAAACTTGAGATGCAACCCTGATCCGGTAATATCTTGTATAATATACGTACACTACAAAATCTTGTATTTTTAAGAGCCGCTTTTTATAAAAACCATGCGGCTCCCCTTATAAGGGCGGAACATGAAATTTTTTGACCTATACTTTTTATGTGATGAATCGATAGGTCTTTAGTAGAAAACACCCCCACTGCGGTATTTTTGCTCTCCGATACCTCTTGCGGTATTTATGGCCAAAAACGTGATTTTGGACATTTTCCACTCCTGGAATAGCGTACTTGAACCGATTTAGCTCATATTTTCAGCATAGATTATGCTTACCATACTAATTATGCATGCCAAGTTTGGGGCTGATCGGTTCGCCCTGTCATGAATAGCATCGATTTTAATTGAAATTTTAAAAAATCGAAGATATTTTTTTCCGCTAAATTCAGGATTTTGCCCATACTTCTAGGGTAGATAGAACTCGTCGCCCTCTACACGTTGGTGTTTTCACTTTTTTTTGGCTCGGCCCCGTTTTTTGAGTTATTCATGTTTTAATTTTCGAAAAAAAATTTGCGGTATCTTTTAGAATCATGCACAGTTCTGATACCCCTGAAG
>JASANB010002033.1:0-16264 GCA_030248155.1 Sabatieria punctata | reverse complement strand
TTATAATTTTTTATACAAAATTTTTCCTGAACATTTCTGAGAGGGGTAGCGGTGGTTTTTAATTGTCAACCCCTCAGCCCCCTTTGGCAATGTCTGTAGGTACCTAAGTGTTTATGGCATTCGCGCGTTGGAAGCCTCCAGGAAGCGAGGGAAAGAAATCGCCGCAAAAAGGCCGATTCTTGCAGGATGTATACGCTCAAGTTTTACCAGCGGAAAGCTTTAGGGTTTGGACATATGCATCACGTCTCGTGGTGAAGTGGGAGGGATCGGACGAGACAAGAATGGTGGTGAAGATCTATTAACCAAAACATAGAATTCGCCCAAGAGGTTGCAAGGGATGTTGTTATTTTGGTTGTTGTGGACTTTTTTGCAACCTGGTGCGTGCCATTGCGATTCTGACGGGGGACGACCACTTGCTCCAAATTCCTGACATAGCTACTTTACATGATTTAGATTTCTTACGTAACCAGCAGTTAAAGCTGTAGAGTAGAGTTTGATTGATCGGCGCGCAAACAAGTAGCAAAACAACACAACCACTATATGAAAGAACAATAATACAGCAGTATAACCAGACAAGTGACTTTTCTTCTAAAACGTCATTATTTTTCCGCACAAAATTCTATCAAAAGAAATTTCTCTTAAGAGATAGAATCGGTTCGAAGATGGGTAGAATGAAGGAGGGAAAGACGTACTTTTAATGGGGTCGGGAATACCATCCCCCCGTCCGTCCAAGCGCCCATAGCTGCAAAAAATTTTAAGTTACTCAGCAAATCGAATCGTATCTATCACGCTCAGACAATTGCTTTTTATCAGGAGCATGTGGTCCGTGTCAGCGCATTGCTCCGTTTTTTGACCAACTCAGTCAGCGTTACGCCCAAGCCGTTTTCCTCAAAGTGGATGTCGATAAAGTTGCTGGTAAGTTGTGTCTGAATCGGCTGTGTGAGGTGAGCAACGTGAGAAACCGCATTCCAGTATTGGCACAGACACATGGTGTCACGGCAATGCCGACGTTTGCGCTTTTTCTCAGCAAAAACAAAGTGGATATGCTGAGAGGGAAAGGCAGACCCGTCGCAGCTGGAGTTCAATGCAAAGCAGTGGGTATGGAGCGCGCCGGCGTAGCTACTGAACAGACTGAGAGTGCTATACCGGGGCAGGTACGTACTGCAAGATTCTCGCCTTTACCCTGTTCTTCACCAGGATGCACTTTTCGGGCGACTCTTGAAACTGGACGGAAAAGAGTACGGCAGAACGGTCGCGGATGTTAGAGAAACGCGGGGAAGTAGACAAAGTAGAGTTGGAAACATAGAATGGTCGGGAAAGCTGTAGGGGTAGTATGACTTGCCACAATAGGGTATCTCGATTACCCAATTAGGGTCGAAAATGCCTATTTTCCTCAGAATGTCGTCGAATTTCCGGCAAGGAGTAAGCCCAAAGTGTGCCTCTGGAATTTTTCAGGAATCTTGGCTACTTTTTTTAGACGTCCTTTAAGAGTCGTTCTCTGGCCGCATCGAGTTTCAGTATTCAGACCCAAAATTGAAACTTTGAGCTAGAGAGCTGTAAGTTGGCACACTAATACATACTTATGAGTTATCTTTCAGCTGCAAAGGATTAGTGGATCTGACGCTCCTGTCCTGAGATATAGCCTTCCGAAAATCGGTCCGCTTAACTATGGGACCAAAATTTCAAAGTCTAATTTCTCGCTTCATACTCGGAATTCGGACCTAAAAATTGGGGGTTTTAGAGTACTTTTAGACTGCTTTAAGAAAAGTTTGTCAAATTTTCGTTTTCAGAAAAAAAATTTTTTTTCGCCCCCTTTGCGCCCCCCTAGCTCGTCTGGAACCCCCCCCAACCCAGTTTTTTTTATTTCAGAAAAATGTTGCGCTATCAATTACCTACCGTTTGGTGTGAAGCATTGTTTGCCCAGACCCGTGGAGCGTTAGAAAATTGAGGTCAAACATGTCCCGGTCGCAAAATTTTCGCACTTTTCTCAGGTCAAATATTTCCAAGTCCGGTTTTCCACCTACTAGTACGAATTCGGACTTACAAATTGGGGGTTTTAGAGTACTTTTAGACTGCTTTAAGAAACCTTTGTTAAATTTTCGTTTTAAGATTATTTTTTTTTTGCGTACACTTTGCGCCCCCCTAGCTCGTCTGGAACCCCCCCAACCCAGTTCTTTTTATTTCAGAAAAATGTTGCGCTATCAATTACCTACCGTTTGGTGTGAAGCATTGTTTGCCCAGACCCGTGGAGCGTGAGAAAATTGAGGTCAAACATGTCCCGGTAGCAAAATTTTCGCACTTTTCTCAGGTCAAATATTTCCAAGTCCGGTTTTCCACCTACTAGTACGAATTCGGACTTAAAAATTGGGGGTTTTAGAGTACTTTTAGACTTCTTTAAGAAACTTTTCTCAAATTTTCGTTTTCAGAAAAAAAATTTTTTCGCCCCCTTTGCGCCCCCCAACCCAGCTAGGGGGGGGCCTTGCTCGTCTGGAACCCCCCAACCCAGTTTTTTTATTTCAGAAAAATGTTGCGCTATCAACTACCTACCGTTTGGTGTGAAGCATTGTTTGCTCAGACCCGAAGAACGTGAGAAAATTGAGGTCAAACATGTCCCGGTAGCAAAATTTTCGCACTTTTCTCAGGTCAAATATTTCCAAGTCCGGTTTTCCACCTACTAGTACGAATTCGGACTTAAAAATTGGGGGTTTTATAGTACTTTTAGACTGCTTTAAGAAACTTTTGTCGAATTTTCGTTTTCAGAAAAAAATTTTTTTCGCCCCCTTTGCGCTTTTACCTCGTCAAATTTGTCAAAAGTTTCTTATAGCAGTCTAAAAGTACTCTAAAACCCCCAATTCTTAAGTCCGAATTCGTACTAGTAGGTAGAAAAGCAGACTTGGAATTTTCGACCTGAGAAAAGTGCGAAAATTTTGCCACCGGGACATGTTTGACCTCAATTTTCTCACGCTCCACGGGTCTGGGCAAACAATGCTTCACACCAAACGGTAGCTAATTGATAGCGCAACATTTTTCTGAAATAAAAAAAACTGGGTTGGGGGGTTCCAGACGAGCTAGGGGGCGAAAAAAAAAATTTTTTTTCTGAAAACGAAAATTTGACAAAAGTTTCTTAAAGCAGTCTAAAAGTAATCTAAACCCCCAATTTTTAAGTCCGAATTCGTACTAGTAGGTGGAAAACCAGACTTGGAAATATTTGACCTGAGAAAAGTGCGAAAATTTTGCGACCTGGACATATTTGACCTCAATTTTCTCACGCTCCACGGGTCTGGGCAAACAATGCTTCACACCAAACGGTAGGTAATTGATAGCGCAACATTTTTCTGAAATAAAAAAAAACTGGGTTGGGGGGTTCCAGACGAGCTAGGGGGCGCAAAGGGGGCGAAAAAAAATTTTTTTTCTGAAAACGAAAATTTGACAAAAGTTTCTTAAAACAGTCTAAAAGTAATCTAAACCCCCCAATTTTTAAGTCCGAATTCGTACTAGTAGGTGGAAAACCAGACTTGGAAATATTTGACCTGAGAAAAGTGCGAAGATTTTGCGACCTGGACATATTTGACCTCAATTTTCTCACGCTCCACGGGTCTGGGCAAACAATGCTTCACACCAAACGGTAGGTAATTGATAGCGCAACATTTTTCTGAAATAAAAAAAACTGGGTTGGGGGGGTTCCAGACGAGCTAGGGGGGCGCAAAGGGGGCGAAAAAAATTTTTTTTATGAAAACGAAAATTTGACAAAAGTTTCTTAAAGCAGTCTAAAAGTACTCTAAAACCCCCAATTTTTAGGTCCGAATTCCGAGTATGAAGCGAGAAACTAGACTTTGAAATTTTGGTCCCATAGTTAAGCGGACCGATTTTCGGAAGGCTATATCTCAGGACAGGAGCGTCAGATCCACTAATCCTTTGCAGCTGAAAGATAACTCATTAGTATGTATTAGTGTGCCAACTCGCAGCTCTCTAGCTCAAAGTTTCAATTTTGGGTCTGAATAGGGCAAAGGGGAAAAACGCGATCTGACCAGAGAACGACTCTTAAATTGTAATTGAATTGAAATTTAAGAGTCAGTCTCTGAACTGATCGAGTCTTGGCTCTTTGCCCTATTCAGACCCCAAAATTGAAACTTTGGGCTAGATAGCTGTAAGTTGGTGCACTAATACATACTTATGAGTTGTCTTTCGGCCCCAAAGGGTTAGTGGATTTGACGCTCCAATCCCGAGATACAGCCTTCTGAAAATCGGCCTGCTTAACTATGGGACCAAAATTTCAAACTCGAATTTCTAACCTACCAGCTGGAGTTTGAAGATAAAAATTTGGGTTTTTGCGTAACTTTTGGAGTACTTTAAGAATCTGCAGTCCAATTTTGTTTTGGAATAAAAAAATTTTTTTTCGACCTCTTTGGTGGGCCATAACTCGGCTGCAACCCCCTAGAGGCGCTTGTTTATTTCATAACTTTGTAGTGCTTTTTATAAGCTTCATTTTGGTATAGAATATGGTACGATTGCTGGTGGCCAATCCAGTGAAAATTGGCCTCAAATGTCACGAACTCGAAAAATTCGCATGTTTCACTATAGACATAATTTTCCAAATCGAATTTCTGACTTAATGAACGGAGTTGAGCTGTGAAAATTTGGGTTTCCAGAGTACTTTCAGTGTGCTTTCGGAATATTTAGTGGATTTAGAATTTCGAGGAAAAAAATTTTTTTTCGACCTCTTTGGGGGGCCATAACTCTGCTGGAATCCCCCCTAGAGGCGCTTTTTTATTTCATAACTTTGTAGCGATTTTTATAAGCTTCATTTTGGTATAGAATATGGTACGATTGCTCGTGGCCAATCCAGTTAAAATTGGCCTCATAGGTTACAAACTCGAAAAATTCCCTCATTTGGAAGACCAAATTTTTATGAGTTCTCAACATTTGAGGCCAATTTTCACTGGATTGGCCACCAGCAATCGTACCATATTCTTTACCAAAATGGAGCTTATAAAAAGCGCTACAAAGTTATGAAATAAAAAAGCTCCTCTAGGGGGGATTCCAGCCGAATTATGGCCTGCCAAATAGGTCGAAAAAAATTTTTTTCCTCGAAATTCTAAATCCACTAAATATTCCGAAAGCACACTGAAAGTACTCTGGAAACCCAAATTTTCACAGCTCAACTCCGTTCATTAAGTCAGAAATTCGATTTGGAAAATTATGTCTATAGTGAAACATGCGAATTTTTCGAGTTCGTGACATTTGAGGCCAATTTTCACTGGATTGGCCTACTGTTGTTTAATACTGGATTTTTCAAATGCGTATGCGTATGCGTATGCGTATACGCATTCCAATTACAAATGCGTATGAGTTTGCGTATACGCATTGCAAAAACCAATGCGTATTTTGCGTATTGCGTATGCGTAATGCGTAATCTCAGAAACATTCTGAAATTTCACTTAACAGCTTTTTTGTATCTACAGTGTGCTCTTCAGGTATCCAATTTTATGATCAAATTCCTGCCTTGAAATGAATTGCAAAGCAATTTTTTAGCAAATTTTGGCGATTTTTTACAATTTCAGATACGCCTGTAAAACAGGACTTTTTAGCTGAATTTGAGCCCAAAATTCAAAGCAAATCCAAAGGTGCTGGGTTTGATTCGCAGCTTACGCTCTTTCTTGCACATGTCTAACTTCTTCACCTTCTTTCCATTTAGCGATTTTTTGACGATTTGTAGCCGAAATATTGCGACTTTTTGCGATTTTTGAGCGTCTTTAGTGCCCAACTCCACCCTAGAATTTGGGCTTAGACCCCTCCGTCCAGCGCCAGACCTTCCACCCCCCTCCCTCCCTCTTCGGCAGACGAACTGCTACATGTATAGTATGTATGTACAGTACGTATGTTTTCAACAGGCAATTGATTTTATGCGCTTTCCTACAAAAATCAGTCGAATGTTAATTTTCGGAAGAAGTTTAGGTAGTAGCAATCAAACTTATAATAAACAGCCGTAGTGGAAGCACGAACAGATAGCCTGCCCGTGCAACACAACTGATGTCACCCAGAACCGTGGAAACTCTAAATTGAAGGATTTGTCGCACATTTCTTTTCCTATTAAAACTTTGCATCTTTTTAAATATTAGCAAGCTCAACTTAGTTAAAGCTTTAAATTGTCTCGAAAAAATCCTGATTCCCTAACCTCACACTAAAAACCATGAAGAATGACCATTTGGTAACAATTTGAACTCAACGTTTGTAAGACTTTCGAAGAGGTAGGTACATAGCTATTTTTCAGACCCAATACGCATTACGCAAAAATATGCAAACTTTTGGCAGAATGCGTAATAATATTGCGTAATGAAATTCAAATGCGTATGCGTATGCGTATGCGTATACGCATTCTGAAATGCAATGCGTACTTTGCGTAATGATATGCGTAATGCGTATACGCATGCAACAGTAGATTGGCCACAAGCAATCGTACCATATTCTATACCAAAATGAAGCTTATAAAAAGCACTACAAAGTTATGAAATAAAAAAGCGCCTCTAGGGGGGGTTGCAGCCGAGTTATGGCGCACCAAAGAGGTCGAAAAAAAAATTTTTTTATTTCAAAACAAAATTGGACTGCAGATTCTTAAAGTACTCCAAAAGTTACGCAAAAGCCCAAATTTTTATCTTCAAACTCCAGCTGGTAGGTTAGAAATTCGAGTTTGAAATTTTGGTCCCATAGTTAAGCAGGCCGATTTTGAGAAGGCTGCATCTCGGGATTGGAGCGTCAAATCCACTAATCCTTTGGGGCCGAAAGACAACTCATAAGTATGTATTAGTGTACCAACATACAGCTCTCTAGCCTAAAGTTTCAAATTTGGGGTCTGAATACTGAGACTCGATCGGTTCAGAGACCGACTCTTAAATTCCATTTTTACATCACTACTTTCGTCCAAACCCCAGCACGGTGGCCTGTTTCAAATGAAAATTGGACCAAAAATGTTCTACACTTGAAAACTCTAATCTACGCTATGGATGTGCAATGGATCCCCATTTGCGCTTCACATCGGACCATTCCCCCCACCTCCCGCCCACTTTGACTTTCGGATTGACTTCATCTATCATCAAAAGCTTCAGGATTTCACCAAATCTGGTACCGGTTCAACTTCAACTGATGCCGCCGTATGACCGGCATACACGGTATGACTGAGGAGACCTCATGCATGCAATGCAGCTATACATGGCATAAACTTCGAGCAATCTGAGTGTTTAACAGCAAATTGATCATTTAAAAACGATCGAAACCGAAAACACAGCGAAATCTTCAGAGCAGACTGTTTGTTAGTAAGAGACATTTATCAATTCAGGTACTCCATCAGTAACAGTCAGTTGGTAAATGCGTATAGACGCAAGACTATAAAAAGCTACTACAAACGGTTAAGCACACCAATTGCTGCTATAAACAGGAGCGATAAATAAAAACAGGGATAAGGATAAAATCACAGTGTTGACAGTTACGTACGGTTTTACGTCTGACCACCGAGTTCTAGACACACGAGAATGGTAGAAAAGGACTGTATTAGCGCCGGTCGAACTGTCTCTTGTACTCCTTGGGGTCAAACTTCTTCGGCAACGGAGGCAGAACTTCCGGATGTTCACCGGCCATCATCGGCAGCCAACCTGGAGGCAAAAGAGCGTACGGGCTGTAGGCACACTGAAACACTACACCTTACAAACAGATACAGTCTTTGCCCACAACACCTGCAGCATAAAGTCTCTGGCGTAAACGATGCGCACGTCGATGTGACCGCCCCTCTCTCTTCGTACCACCAGAGAGCCACCGCCAGAAGCTTCTGTTCTGTGCACTGACTCCACCTCAACAATTCACAAGCTCCATAAAAAAACAACCCAGCAAAATTTTTCGCTGTAGCATAGCAATCGTGAAGCTCAACTGATTTGATTGAATCTTTTCTTGAACGAAAGACAGTTAAATTCTTGAAAGATTGTGAACCAAGTGTGGTGGCCGGCGGTAAAGACATACAGTACCTTGGACACAGCCAGGTTAACGTGGTTGGTTTTGCGAGCATCGCCGGCAGGTCCCGGAGCGTGTTCCTTCAGCTGAGCGCGTCGTCTGCCGTACTCCCGACCGTTTCCGGCTCCTGTGCGACCCGACGCATTCCGGTTCCAACTGCGACTACTGTTGCCTCTCTGATTCGAAACTAAGACAGTAGAAAAGTTAGACAGAAAGAGATAGACGGATGGACAGTAGTAGTTGGTTAGACTCACCGTTGTTGTTGACCCTGCGTTTGTTGCTGCGCAAGTCGAAAGGACGTTGCTGTTGCTGTTGTTGCCAGCGACTCTGCGGTCTTTCACTGCTACTGGATGAAGTTGTCTTGTATGGCACGTGCTGCTGCTGACTGTTGGACGGTGCCCCCCACATCTGCAGCGGGTGCGATTCCATCATCAGAGAGTTGCTGTCGTTTAGATGACGCAGAGGCAGACTGGAAGAAGGAGAGTTCATTCTGAGCACCGGAGCTGCCAGCTGCTGCTGCATTCCCAGTTTCAGTTGCTGCGACAGAATCAGGTGCGGCAGTAGAGGATGACCGTCCGATAGGGCCGAGTTCTGGCGCGGCGGCGAGGTCTTTGGACTCGACACCCAATCGATGGCTGACGTGACCGGACCGCCTCCTGGAGATGCCACCAATTGATTTAGCACTGGACCCGGCGGCCACAGAGCGTCTGAAACTGACTGACTGACTGACTGACTGACTGACTGACTGACTGACTGACTGACTGACTGACTGACTGACTGACTGACTGACTGACTGACTGACCTTTTCCGCCGGCCAAAATGGGAGAAAAGAGTTGATGATGAGCCACCTGTTGCGCCACAGTGGGTCTGCTCTCGGCTACGGTACCTTCTAGCGGAAACAACGGCGCCAGAACTAGCGGCAAGCCTGGAGGAAGGGCGCTGACCAGATCGGAGTGCAGTTGACGCATGTCTATGGCCGACAATCTGGAACAAAAACACTTTCAAACACAAGTTCTTCTTGAAAACACAAACTTGTTGCTTTTGGCAGCAGAGTCGTTCCTGGCACGGCCATGGGCCGGCGAATCGGTTGAGTTGGCATTGGTTCTGGCTCGCCATCCACTGTTGAGCTGCATCGCTCGCAACATGCTCCACCAAACAACACGGCAAAGACTACGAAACGCTACAAACAGCACGCCAAATTGGAAACCAGGCCTACTTCCGTTGTAGTGTCGGTTGCTGATTGGCTGATCAGTTGATAAATGCACACACAACCTACGCCATGCTAGGTGGAAAATTTGAAACTTTGTAAAATACAGAGAGCTAAATTTCTCACAAAATGAACTGTGCGTGGCGTGACTTAAAAATAACGCTATTTTGTTACATTACAAAACTTTGCATTATTAATGTTGAACCTAAACAGGTACGTAAACATACGTACGGTAGAGTAAATATCAAATTTGTGCTTTCAAAAAATATGTCAGGGCATCTATAATATTGATAATCGGTTAGTTGGCAAGCAGACCCATCAGTGTTTCGTTTCAACCTCGTCTCAAACCACTACAGACATTAACTAGACGGAATATTCCCCAAACCAAAGGTACGTAACAGTATTTTTTGTTGAACACCGGGGTTGCCGGTGTCTTACGACCAAATCCACTGATTTACGTATGTTCTGTTTAATTACATGGTATGGTTGAAACGCATAATCAATATCGTATGATTTACTGAGATTCACTTCTCCTCAGAGTTCTGAAAGGAGAACAAAGATTTCATCTTTCAATTTAGAAAATACAGTCTACCGTTTGCTGGCGGCTTTCCACCTCATAGCAGCAGCTTCAACCAGAGTATCTGGCATTTTCTGACCTCGAGTCTCAGGTAAAAATATAGTCAAAACGGCACCGGCTAGTGAAAAGCCGCCGAAAATTACCAATGGCAGCCAGTCAAACGATTTCCCCTAAATTTTTTCTTTAGGACCCTCCATCAAAACATCAGTTACAGGGTACCACACCAATTTGCCGAGCGCCGAAATGTAGGGTGCAAACATGGAGCCAATTCTGGAGGCTGCCGAGCTGATTGAAAGGCCGGAATTGCGTATGGCAGTTGGAAATAGTTCGGTAGTATGGACGTAGATTGCACCGAAACTCACCGTTATACCAAGCTTGCCAGCCAAACCCAGCAGCGTTTTGAAATAACCTGCAACATATACGGTAGAAATAACAATAAACCTGTCTGAATGGTGAATTTTCCGATTTGCACCTTCTGAAATCCAGTGAGTGGCGATGAGACAAGCTCCACAAAATGTCAGAGGTAGATAGCCTGAGGGTTTTCTGCCGAGCAGTAGCAATAGCGTTAGCAGGGCATAAGCCGGAATTTCAACTGGCGCTCCAGCTAAGGCATTGTTGACAAAAACGTCGCCAGAAAATGTTGATATGTTCAGAGTGAGACCATAATACACCAAAGTATTGACCATCCTGCAAATGATGAGAACGGTAAGCAGTTTTGATTTTTGTCACTAGATAAATCCCATACAAATTTGAGAGAATTTGTCTTTTTTGCGAGTACCGAACTTCACTCCTTTGTTTTCACTGATTATGACCTCAAATCAAAGCCTTTGATGGTGAAGCAGTAACAGGATTCTCGCAAAAAGGATAAATTTTTCTCATGAACGCTGAACGTTTTGTTATACCAAATGGCAATCACTATAACTGTGCGAAAGACCAAGCTTTTGTGCCTGAAAATGGCCAGCACTCCTCTTCTCGATGGGGATCTGGACTTCTCAGACTGAAAAGGTGCTTTCTGACGTTGTGTTACAGGCAAAGATCTAGTACAAACATTACCATTGTGGTAAGCGCGATCGTCTCTAAGTCTACGTCAGGCATTTGGCGTCCGTTTAGCGTTGCGGCCTTTCGAAGAACTCGTCGAGCTGACTCTATTCTTCCTTTCGACAACAACCAACGTGGACTCTCTGGAATGCGTCTAAACTACGTAATACTTTAGAAACTGTATACTCAATCGGCACATTTTATTAAGTAAGCGCCATAGCGCGATCCAGCGTTCGCGTAGTGACGCTACTCTATACTGTACACATGAGTCAAGTCTATCAATAATTGCTTTTTGTTCTCAAATGTTTGGCCTATGGAAGAAATTTATCAAAAAAATAGAATGCGTCGACGCATACACCATACTTAGTGTACCTCGTACGTACGTAGGCTATGAAATACTCCGATCCGATCCGATATACGTATTGGGGGGCCTGTACGGCCCTATGATCAGACCAACTTGTCCATTTCATATCCCAATATCATCTCTCTTCATTTCGGATACTATCCCGATGCAAGTCTCAACCAGCCTCGGGGATATCTAGCGGTTAGGTTTACCCGAGGCTTTAATCAACCTTAGGAGGTCCCTAACCGTTACATCGCTCAACTCCTGGGTGGTAAGATATCTACTGCCCAGAATAACTTGCCTACGTAACAGCCAATGCGTCACATTCCGTGACCAAATGTTCAGGCGTTTCCTCCTGTTCTAAGCAAAATGAGCATGTTGGATCATCCACCAAGCCCATAATGTTGAGATGTCTATTAAGGTTACTACTGTGTCCAGTTAACCAACCGACCACCAGTTTTAGTTCCCTTTTACTAAAACTAAGTAATTCTCTGGTTACCACCGATCTGGGTCCCAGAATGAAGTGCTTAGACTGCCTACAGTCGGTCCGTAGATCCCAGGCAAATTGCAGCTGGTTCTTATCCCAACTTCTTAATTCAGTCCGTATTTTCTTAAGCGAGATGCCAAGGGCTGGTTCCGGCCCTATAAGTGGCAACTCAGAAGCCGCCCAAGCTAGCCGGTCAGCCTGTTCATTTCCCTCCACATCCGAGTGTTCAGGTACCCACATCAACTGTAGCTTCTTCTGAAGCGCCAGTCGTTGTAGTTCCCTGACACACTCTGCAACCAACTTAGAGTTGATGCGTGGAGATACTAGAGCTTTTAGAGCTGCTTGACTATCTGAGCAAATACAGATCTTCTGCTCTGGACAGTTTACTAATCCCGGAGCCCTGGCGCAGTTCAATATAGCATAGACCTCCGCCTGGAAAACTGTTGCGTATTTTCCCAGGGGAAAGGAATCCTCCACCTCTAGTCTCTGTATAAATACTCCTGCTCCCGAATTCTCTAAACCTTTAACCTGGAAACATCCGTATAACAGTAGAGAGTATCGGTTGCATAATAGGAGTATTACCCTGCCAGACCTCCCTACTCGGGAAGTCGACCTGATATTTCTTATCAAACACGTAATTGGGTAGTTGTTGGTCACTTGGGAATTGGTACAGTGGCGATACTGTAAATCGCACAATTGTGCCCAAACACTACAATGACCACGACCTATGTATGTACCCTGTGCCACTGATTAGTTAGTACTTATAATTCTGTAGCAGGTCGCCATCGCCTCCACTTGAATCCA
Source organism: Sabatieria punctata (assembly GCA_030248155.1). Lineage (NCBI taxonomy): Eukaryota > Metazoa > Nematoda > Chromadorea > Araeolaimida > Comesomatidae > Sabatieria > Sabatieria punctata. Next base: position 3,810 of record JASANB010002033.1, on the reverse strand, counting down.
AGCGTGGAGCGGTGGAAGACACAACAGAACTTCCATTGCTGCTGTGGGTGTTGTTTGTAGAGCCCCTGTTATGCATAGACACGCCAGTCGTTGTAAACGGCCCAGCTGTGCTTTTGCGCATTCCAGGTTTGTCCGTTTCCACCACACCACAGCAGCAAAAGCTATCATAGGTCTAATGGTCACAACATACACGTAGAGCCACTTGACCACCTTAGGAGACAGTCCCCAATTCTTCCCAACAGCTCGTTTGGCTTGACAGAAAGCTGCTCTGGCCTTGGAGCATCTGGTTTCAAGGTGAACTGCCCAATCTAACCGGGAGTCCAAATAGACTCCCAGATATTTTACTCGCTTTACTAAACTGGAGCCGCTTCCCATAGATCTTAGGGAGCTTAAGCCCAGTTAGCAGCCGTTTCCTTTTGAAAAGGATCAGCTCTAACTTGTCCGGCTGTACGGCCAGACCTTCTTCTTCACACCATCCTTGGACAACCGTAAGTGCCCTCTGCATGAGGTCACATACAGTGTCCAAGAATTTTCCTACCACGAGAACTACTCCATCATCCGTGTAGCCCAGGGCATAAAACGATGAATCGTTTAGACGCACCAATAAGTTATCAGCAAGGAGTATACTATGAAATACTATACGTGTATGGGCCTATAACTGACTTACGTAGCACAAAAGAAAGCCAGTGCTGCAGGGACTGCACAGCAGAAATTCAAAACTCTCCAATCTCTGGTCAAATAGGCCACTCCAGCAACGGCAGAATAGGCACAGGCATAGGGCACGAAAAACAGACCGCCCACTATGTTTCGCACTTTCCCGGTCAACATCTCCATCGCTACAAAAAGTGCTGTTGTGGTGCATCGCTTTAGAAAAGAAAATAAACTTCCTACTGTGACAAAAGTTGACCAGTGCTGAGCTGATAGCTCCAGCCATGACGAAGAAACGACCAATGACAAACCAGATGAAACTGGGAGCAAAGCTCAAAGCTACCCCTGCTGCAGTCATCACGGCCAGAGATAGAAAGAACGCCTGCTTCCTTCCAAATCTGCAATTTAGAACAGTGAACTTATTATTATATTAACAGAAATCACGTCCCAAAAAGCTCAACTACTCTGCACACAATCTGCGCTCCAACATCTGCAGCTCTGTTTACCACCACAAATGTGTAATAGCCTTAACACAGGCAGAGACAACCAATACCACATAAAATAGAACATCCATCAAATACAATGTTCTCGATTAACCATCAAAACAACACATTGCAGTAGTAGACAAACCAAAATACAATACCAATCCCACCCTACCATCTGTACTGTATTACCTCACTCTGTATCTGTACACATCTTCAACAAAGCATTTACAACCAAACCAAAGCCATCTCGCAAGGAGATACTAAAAGATTTTTTAAAGCTATAAAAATCTCTTACTTGTCAGAAGCAACTCCGCTGAACAAAGAACCAGCGAGCATTCCAATAAAATTGACCATCAATCCGTGCTCCATCATGAACTTGTCCTCACAAACCAAATCCCACTAAATTCATTTAAACGTACGTAGTCTCTCATCTCATCTAAATCTGCGATAATAGCAAACCTGGCTAACAACTGTCTCTCTCATTGCCGTTCTGTCAAATACCCAAGAAGCACACAAAATTCTGTCCGTCACATTCCAAGGTTGCAGTTGTTCACCGATTAGCTCGGCTGTGTAATTGGCCCCGTAATAGGAACATTTGTCGAGTTCTCCAGTTTCATCATTGATTATTGGTGCACTACATATGCACAAAAATTTAGGTAAGGTCATATTCTAGTCAAGCCTATTTGATCAATTTAAAAGATCCTGAGTCAGCACGAATAAATTAAATAGTTCTTTCCAGTAGATCAATCAATATCCACCTACCTAACATTCTTGATCTCCTCAACTGACCAGAGTTCAGTGGGAAGGCCAACATCGCATGTGTGGTCGGGCGTAATTTGAAAGAAGACAATGGCCATATTTGTCATCGATATAAAAACCTGCACATAGATTGTAAAGAGAATTATAAATATTTGGAACGGGCCGAAGCGTCCGATCAAGCCCAACACGTCTTCCAACGATCTCACTGGTTCCTCTACCAGAAACGTTTCGTGCACAATCATAGTGGACGTATAAAAACATCCAAAATGTTAGACAGTTTTATATAGAGAGACTCGCTATACGGACTGCCAGTGGTGTGCAGAACGAGTTTACAACAATGAACGCGCCAGCGAACTTGTTATGTCCGATTTTCTGGGTCACACTAATTGCTATCTTGACGTATTTGGACATGAGTATGACTTTAGCTGCAGGCAATTTAAGGAACAGATTCTAATTACTCCTTTCACAAATACTCCCCGAGTTTCCCATGTACGCATAGACGTACATAAATGGCATGATGTGCTCTCTATTGTGACTAATAATTAACATGAAATCTGATGCACAAATATGTACGTACAAGTACACAATTGGTTTTGAAAGCCTTGCAAACTGTGATGCTCTTGCATCAGATCTAAATAGTTAGACTAGTTAAAGAAGTTGGTATTCCTTTAGTAACTGATAGCTTAGTTGAACCCCCGGTACTGTCTTATGTAAATGTAGATTTAGTAGATGTAGTAACTCATTTGTCACGGCTAGCATCTAAGAGATCTGCTGGTCCTGACGAAATACCTCAATTTTTTTTGCGAAAACTTAGTTCAGTTATTGCTTTTCCTCTTGAGCGGATATTTAGCTTTTCATTGGCTTCTCAAAAATTGCCTGATGAATGGAAGGTATCTAAGATAATACCATTACATAAGAAAGGTGCCATTTCAAGTGTTCGAAATTACAGACCGATCAGTCTGCTTTGTGCTTCCAGTAAGGTACTAGAGTCAATTGTTAGGGAACGTTTGGTAAATTATTTACGGACAAATAATAAGATATCGACAGCGCAACACGGATTTTTGAGTAAGCGTTCTACGGTTACCCAATTACTTTCTTGCCTAAATGATTGGACAAGCATGTTGGATGCCCATCAAGTAGTTGACGTAATATATCTCGATATAGCAAAAGCTTTTGATAGTGTTTCTCACCCAAAGTTGTTGTTTAAACTTCGACAAACAGGGGTCTCTGGTACCCTCTTAGCATGGTTACACGCCTACCTTGTTGATAGAAAACAATATGTCTACTTGGATGGTAACTCCTCCTCCTTAGAAAATGTCAGTTCTGGTGTTCCCCAGGGCAGTCTGTTAGGCCCTGTTCTCTTTCTAGTTTATATAAATGATCTTGAAAATGTCATACGTTTTTCACATTTGAAGCTTTACGCAGACGACGCAAAGTTGTATTTTGCAACTAACAGGTTTTGCCAAAACGAAGTGCTAAAAGACGATTTACTCCATGTTTATGAGTGGGCTACACAAATGCAATTGGATGTGGCTATCCAAAAATGCTCTGTTTTGCATCTAGGATACGGTAATGCAAGAACAGAATATCAAATTAGAGAAACTTTGCTACCCGCAGTGGATCAAATCGTTGACCTGGGTGTAGTTATATCCTCTAATTTAAAGTTCTCTAGGCACTGTCATTATATTGTCACCAAAGCATTTCAGGCCATAAATTTAATTTTTCGGGTTTTTCAATCAAGAAACAGAAATTTTCTTTTGCAAATGTTTTTTGTTTTTGTGAGGTCAAAACTTGAATATGCATCTGACAGTCAGAGAGACTAAGCCATAGACGAATCGGTTCCTTTTATGGCTTACCTCTCCAACTATGGCTATGATGTTCCATCGATGGCTATTGAACGTCTACTTAGCCATACATG
>JASANB010002030.1:0-32752 GCA_030248155.1 Sabatieria punctata | reverse complement strand
CAGCAGTAGTAGGAATAAATTTTATTATGAAATACAACGGAATAATAAAAATCACTTGTTCATGTCAAAATCACTGTTTTTGAATTTGAGCACAAATATCTCAGGAAGCAAGCAGAGTACATTAATAAAAATTACAGCAATCTTTTAAGAATTTATTTATCTTTCATTTGAAAAGGAATCATTCAAATAGGTTGAGGTTTTCGGTTGCTACAGCAAAAAACGCTGCAGGGGTTGATGTTTTGACGGACTCTGTAAATAACGCCCACGCGGAGTAGAGCATCTTTTTGACCGTATGGTAGTGTCTCCCATGTGTCTTGTCTACTCACTCCAATACTTGTGGTGCAGTAGCTTAGTGGATTTTGCATGTTCAGGAGAAAAATGCAGCTCACTGTCTACTCGTAGTGTCGGCTATTTTGCTGTGCCTGAGCTTAAGTATTCTCGACCGTTGCCAGTGTTCCAAGGACTTGTTCAAGAATGCAACATGGACTGAGTCGAAAAGCTTCGGCTGCTTCTCTTCCCTTGCTCATTAACCTAGATTACGGTAGGTTTCCTTTCTTGTGCTTATCTCTTCTCTAATCGAATCATACCGTGTCTGCGTTCAAGTCCCATCCAGTCAGTGGAGATATGTAGATAAACTGTTTTGCAGCACTTCAAACAAATGCGGTTGAGTTGTTTCCCTGAGTTGACGCAGAAAAAACATAAAGGTCAGTGAAAAACTGCTTGCTTACAAGCGTACGATTTGTGTTTTTTGAGAGCCGGTGACGTGCGAATAAAAGCTCTGATTTGAAAGTTTTGTAGTTGAAACATTCAGACGAACACATGCCGTAAAGTCACAAATATAAACAAATCGCGAAAATTGAGCATAACAATTCTTTCAATTCGAATATCTTATCAAAGAGCACCTCCATGCTCGTTTCAATATACATCATAAATACTGTACGCATGTATTACAGTCAGGCACTTAACGCCGTTTATGGTACCGGCACCATATATGGTACCCCCACGTTCGAGGCCTGTGGTGGTACCATATATAGTACCGTCACCATATAGTACCAGCACCCATGGTCATGGGTAGGGGTACCATATATAGAATACCGCCCACAATGGTACCGGCACTTTATATGGTGTCGGTTCGGTACCATAAACGACGTTAAGTGCCTGACTGTATTAGGCATCTCGCTTCAATGTTTTTGCAAGATGAGTCATCTAAATAATTAGTGCTTGTGTTATATAAATAAATTAAACCCGGCATTTCTAATTTTAGCGTTCTGCTCGATTCTTATTCTGTCTAGACCACAAATCTGATTCGTTCGCTCCTCTTATGTATCATCAAAAGGATTCATTTTTGTCTGCATCCTGGGACATACAAGGCGATCAAAAAAATCATTTTATTCTTTACACATCGTTCTTTCTTACAATGAAAAGCTTTTGTTGCCGCTTATTTTTATTGTTCCTCAGTCTGTCGTCAACTGCAGCATCCGGGAGACACAATCTGCTAACGCCCGAATCTGTCCGGACGCTGCTGTTCGTAGAAAGGTTGAATACACTCTTTTCAAGTACTACCATTACCCTGGAAGGGCAATCAGTCAAATACTACAAAAAATCAACAAAGACCGTCCCGGAAACTGGCTTGTCACCCATGTAAATTGGATCCCGGTAATCCTTTGCTGCAGCGTGGCGGAAATTCTACAATAGCTTGCATTGTGATTTACCGAGACGCACTGATTCATCTGATTGGAATGCCAACAGAGACAACTGGAGGAACCGGAACGAAGCAGAAACTATTATCAGTTCAAATAGTGTTGATTGCTGCGATTTCTTGGATTTTAACTTGAAGAAAACGTTTTCTCTTTACGCAAGCAGAACATTTTTGTCCAAAATCATATCGAGCAAAGGGTCAATAATCATGCGAACAGAAGAAAAGGCGTAAGCGACAGCAACCATCAAGATCATTTTCACTATGGACTGCAGGAATCTAACTCCTTCACACGGATCTGTCGACTCCAGAAACCGTTTGAACTCCACGGCCGTGTCATTGGCAGCAGCAGCCATTAGATAGGTGGGCCAGCAGAACATCAACGACATTAAGAGAAACAGTCCCAGTTTCCAGTATTTCACCGTCCTCGCCCTGTTGGCGTTGGCTTGTTTGAATTTGAGGAAGCAAATCACTGACAAATAGGTAGTAGGAAAGAAGATCAAAGCCAAAACTACTGCAATCACTCCTATTTTGGTCACTATAACACGACAATCCGGCGAACAGAACTGGTTTGGAAGAATGAGGTAGGGGTTTCGTAGCAAAATTGTACCGGTTAGAATAGAAGTAAGAGCTAAACAGTCCAACGAGGCACAAATGCAAAGAAGTACCCGTTTTGTTACGTTGGTACGATACCAAATAGGGTGACGAATTGCTAATGCCAGTAAAACGGTTTCCAAAACGTAATTGTAGGTGATTAGGAAAAATTGGGCGCCTAGCAGAAACGAGTAAGTTACACTTTGAAAACTATTAGGTATAATAGGGACACATAAACATAGATAAACAATAGAACAAATCAAATCACACAGAGCTCGATTGTAGCGAAAGATATAATGTTTTAGAGAGCCGGCTCTGAAGAACAGATAAAGCAGGCAGGAATTTAGAATAATTGCTACTGGACAAATGACTGACGTACACAGTTGGTGGAGACTTATCGATTGATTTATTCTTTCCAAAGCATTCTTATATATTTGTGCAGTCGATACATTCTCGGTGAGCGTGCAGTTTTCGAATGGAACAAATAATTCAAGGTTGTATTCCATAGGTTTGACTTTAAGGGCTTAGCAGCAAAAGCTTCTGCTTCTACGTAGCTGCCGAACAAACGGGCTAGTTTCTTGTACAAATATTTGTACTCAGACTTACTGAACATGAAGTGCCAAGCCTCGGAACTCACTTTACGGATTTTAGGCTGCAAATCGTAACTACAAATTTGTTTGCACAAAACGGAGCAAAATCGATTTCAGTAACGAACTTTCTCAATCTTTCTGTTGTCTGCTTGATTCACATTAGTTCGCAAAAATAACCAGATATAAAAAGGCAAGGAACGTATACAATGCGTAGTAGTGTTTACAATTTGTAAAGCCATAAAATTATTATTCCGACTAGGCCAAATTCTAATCAGGTTTTCTTGAATTGCCAAAAGGTTTTACGCGCACTTTTGCATACATATTAGCTTTAAAAGAACATTTCCCGGCTGTACATGTTTCTGAAACCCGTTCTGACTTTGGCATCGAAATTTCTCAGTACGTAGCAAAGCACGAGAATGCGAGGGTGTCTGGCTTTGCTTATCTGTATTTTGTGTTCTGCAAAAGCAAATTGGGCCGATCTGGCAAGCGCCGAAATTTGCCCGGATTATGGACTCCGTAGAATCGTGCAAGATAGCATGTCAAGACAATACCAGTACCCGGAAAGCGCCATAAATAACATTCTGATGGAAATAAAGAAACAGCGTCCCGGACTTTGGCTTGTTACTTACGTTCAGCTGGACCGGCAGTATCCTATGCTTAGGCGTGGCGGCTATTCCACAACAGCGTGTGTTTTGATCCACAGTGACGGAGTGATTCATGTGTTTGGAACGCTAATAAGTCAAAACGCAGTCCGACAAAAAAGTTTACCAGTTTGGATATTAACTTTTATTGTTCTGTTTGGTGTTTTGTTTTTTTGATTTGGAATAATCTTTGGTTTAGTAAAATACATAACGCAATCAAAATGCTGGTAACATTTAACTAAATAACCGCATTGACGTACGTACACCTACATAGTACGGTAGTGCCAAATACGAAAATACCAAATAAATACCATGTTTGAAACGTAAGTGATCAGTACATTCATTCAAGCAAATAAAACATTTTTGTCGAGAATCATGTCGGCCGCAGGGTCTACAACCATCCTGACTGAACCAATGACGCAAGCCAAGGAGATCATATAGAAGTCTTTCTTTAATGATTCCAGCAATTCCATACGCTCACAAGGATCTCTGCTCTCAGTAAGATGTTTGAATTGAATTGTGGCAGATCGTCCTGCCACTACAATTAGATGGGTGGGCAAGCAGAAGACCAACAAGGACAGTAAAATCGATATTCCTAGTTTCCAATATTTCACGTTTCCAGATCTGCTAGTTTGCGGTTGTTTGAATTTTAGAAAGCAAATCGCTGATAGATAGGTGATGGGGACACTGAAGATTGCCAGGAAGACCAGGACGACACCGATTTGAGTGACAACTATCTTACAGTTGGGTGAACAGAGTTTGTTTTCGTGCACAAAGTACGGGGTCTGCAGCAAAATCATGTTTGTCAAGGTGAATAATAGTGTTAAGGTATCCAAGATAGCAGCTAGGATGATCAGTACCTTGTACGTGACGTTTGTATGGTACCAAATTGGGTGTCGAATGGCTGTGGCCAATAGAATTGCTTCAATAACGTAATTGTAGCTGATTAGGAAAAGTTGAGCCCCCATGAGAAGTGTGCCAATAATGCTTTGAACATTAGAAGGGGCAGAACTAACGTACAAACATGAATAAATGACAGAACAGGTGACGTCACAGATTATTCTGTTGTAGCGCAGTATGTAGCGTTTTGAGGCGTTGGTTTTGAACAGCAGATAGCTTAAAACTATGTTCAAAATTAGAGCAACGAAATTAATGATTAACATGGCGAGTCTATGCAGATCTATTTGGTCCAGCGCCGCCAAATACAACTCTTTCGTTGTATAGTTCCACCAGTCACCAATGCTGCAGTTTTGGACCATTTTTCACAGGTACTAGTGGTGATACGGGCACTAATGCAGCAACGAATGGACTGCAAATATTGGCACAACGAATTGAATAGAAAAGTTGCAATGCCGGTTTTAAGAAATACTTTAACAAAAATAACTTCGCCTTTTGATAGAGAAGACCGGTAATCGTTTTCTCCTTTTTTCTTTTACCAAATCTGAGCCAGATCTGGCGGTCAGTATCAGACCTAATTATACGGTTTAAAATAACAAAAGAAAGCTCGTTAGAGTTCTCAGGCTAGTTTTTAGGCATCTTTCTGCCGTTGAAAATATTTTAGACGCTTCAATTTTATAAATAACGATATTTTTATGCGGTTGCTGTCAGAAAATGCCCAATCAACAATCAAATAACAACAATAAACAATAACAACAACAAAAACCCTGCAAAAAACTAATCAGCACCAATATACGTAGAAGTATCATCAATATCGTATACGTCATATTGTAGCATCTTGTTTAAATCAGCGATACTGTCAAATGCAAGTTCAAGTGAGCAACTTGGGGTTAAGAATGTTAGGATTGAGCACACCAGGAGAAAGAATGCCTGGACTCAAGACCAGAGGGGTCAAGATAGCTCCAGTCATAACAGATGGCGACAGAATGTTTGGACTCAGCACCTTTGGACCTAGAATTCTGGGAGCAAGCACATAGGGACTGAGAGTGAATGGTGACAGGACACTGGGCGCCAAGATCACAGGAACCAGCACCACGGGGGACAGAGTGGCCGGAGATAGAACGCTGGCGCCGATAATCACAGGAACCAGGACCAGGGGACTCAAGGTAAAGGGACCCAGCACTCTGGGACTCAGAATCACAGCCACCAGCACCAGAGGGGACAGAGTGACGTGACTGAAGACACTGGGCGTCAAGATGGCCGCTCCGATCACCAACGGGTTCAGCACTCTCTGTTTCAGTCGTCTGTGCCACTTCCTGACCAGTTCGGACGAATTGTCCCCGGCCACTTCGCGAATCATCACCTCCAACGTTTCCTCCAACTCGTCCTGGGTCAAGTTTCCGTACACATCGAAATCCCAGTTCGATTCGAATTTAGTGCCATTGGCGAAAGCTGCACCTTTCAGGGCCCCTTTCGGACCGTAGAGAGCTTTCAGTTGGTCCTTGCTGAGAAAAGAGTAGCCTTTCTTGGACATGTGGTCATTCTGTCGTCGGTCAAAACTGTCAAATACAGAGTCGAGCCGCTTCTGCAGCAGGAGGTGTGCTTTGTAAGCTTTGGCTCGCTTGTTCGGCGGATTGTCGAATATGTGAAGCGCCTTCTGGATTGCCTTTGTAGCTCCTAAACTCTGCATCTTAACGATCATCGACTAAGCTAAACCTACCTGACGATTCCATAATCAAGTCCATCCAAACCTTCCTTTCAACTTCACCTAACGGCTGCAGCAACTTGGGAAGAGAGAGCACTGCATTTGCGTCATCATGGACACTCATGATCTTAGGTGAAAACAGTTTCACTGCTCGTGGGTCGTCTGGTGTAATTGGAAGAAAGCTGGGCGAGAAGAGGTCAAACGAACTTATGTTTAAAGTTGCCGCTTCGCGAGCCATGTCATACACAGTGTCCAGTACGCCAGCCAAAAATGGATTGGCCGGCTTTCGTCCTACTGTAGCTCCTTTTTCCAAAGGCAGGTCGGCGAGCGGTCTGCGAAAATGAGGACTCGACCGATCACTTAGAAGTGGTTTGTTTCTGTTAAGCGAACTTCTGCTCAGCATCGGCTTTACCAACGAATCGAGTAGATACTGATCTTGCGATCTACCGCGCTCCAGTTGCATGATTCCTTTCAGTCTATCCAGGTCGCTCTGCCATTTGGTGGTTTGGGGCACTTTGAAGATTTGTTTCAGAAGCTGGGCGGCCATCATACTCAAACTGGGTCGCTTGCGGGTGGCCTGAGGTAGACCGGTTTGAATCTGTAGCTCCTGCATGTTCTTCAACTTCCTGACTTGCCGTTTCAGGCGAACACTGGACATGGATGTTCGGTGTTGCACTTTGGGTGCGTGTCTGTGTCTGAGCCAGGGTTCGCCCCAGGCCAGGTGAGTGTCTTGGCTGGGGGCCGACGACTCTCGCTGTAGTCCGAACGAGCCGACCCATTTCATGTTAGCTTGCTTTTCGGCCGCTCTCTTGTAGTCAAAAGCCTTGACCAAACACTTGGCTCTGTCGCTGAGTTCACCCTGAGCCACTTGCAGACACTGATGTAGTTCGGCCTTCTGCCAGTCGGCGATTTCTTTCTCTAGCTGAGCTTGCTTTAGTTCAAGAAGACTGTAGAGATGTAGATGGTACCACTCTACATGACTCTCTGTCACTGTCTTGATATCTTCTTGGTTTGTGACTTCGATCAGGGCTTCTGCACACAGTCCTGAAGCTCATACAATGGTTACAACAGCTATTTTTAAACGAAATTCTGAGTCGGGAGTCAAATTGAAATAGGTTTTGCTCACGGCTAAAATGACTAAAGCAGTGAACTTGCGATGAAAATATACTACATATGCAGTTTTAGTACACAATTGTTACAAAAAACCTCTAATTCGGTGCGAAGTTTGGTAATACAAAATCGCTTTTCTCTGATAACGGCGAGTTTTCTAACTTATTTGAATGAAGCACAGATCATACTGAGGTTTCACATTACTACAGTACGTATGTTGTACGAGTCTATATGTTTATCGAGTGTACGGTGGTGGCAAAAGCCAAAGCCGTGACTTACCGACAATTAGTAGAGTAGCCAGAGATAGCAGAAATCTATCAGTCATCCCTATTAACCACGTGTGGTGAGCGCTCAATATCGCATCAATTCAATTGCAGATTTAACTGTGTCACACAAGAACGTAAACTACTAACTTTGGCGCGTTTAGGCCGCTTTCGTATCCTAATCTGGGTTGACAGTTGTGCTGTATAGGTTTTTTGTTTTGAGAACAGATTGCTACTGACACAGTAACCTTAAGATCGTGGCGCAATTCGCTCTTTAACTTTTAAACTGGCGTCGTTGCTGTCTTCCGGCTAATGTTTACACTAGACACGCGCCAGGACAAAGTTTAATCGGCCTGAAGGTCGTTATTGTGTTGCAATCTGGTAAAGTACACTTTTTCCTTCTCCATCTGTTAGTTTTTACGCAATAAAGACACTGGTGACAAAGTGTCATTTACGTAGGTACAGTACGTGCTTTCTAAGCTACACCCATGCGAATGCGAGTAAAACAAGCATGCTAGTAGCAACTGCACATACAGTTAGAATGAAGTTAAAGCCCATACAGTAAACACTAAATCGAGCACGCTCTTTCAGAAACCGAAGCCGATAAATCGATTTGAAATGTCCTTGCTGGCGAACTGCCACAATGTCGTACCTGTACATCGGTGCTGCTGTGTAGGTGGTTGTGTATCTCTAGAAAAATCTTTAGCAAGAACTCACAAAAACCGAGTTCAAACGGCCACATTATTACTGAATGATTTAAATATTACTGTCTACTGTTCATGATGCATTGTAGAAACCAACAGAGGCATCAAGTTCTTAAAAAATAGATTATGCGAAAAGTATAAACGTTTGAGTTTTGTTTTTACTTGGTAAAAGTCCTATATATTGTATAGATCTGAGAACAATTCAATATTTTCTATTACGTATGCATTTGAAATTTGAACGCATACGCATTACACATATGCATTTGAAATTCGATACGCAATATCATTTAACATTTTAAAATCTATGTGCACAATTTTGCATACCGTAATGCGTAATGGTGGACAAAATTAAACCGAAAATACGAAAATTTTGCTGAATTCCTTGATTTCAATTGGTTGTTCTGTGCATATTTGTTGGCAGCAAGCTGCTACATGTTTGTTTCTAAACCTGGCTTTTATTTCGCTTTAGACTTGCTGTTGTATGGCTACAAGAAACTTCTTTGCCAATCAGCTGAAGAGAACGTACACAGTACGTACACGTAGTGCTATGTCACATCCTTTCAAATAGTCGACTCACAGAGGGTGCTAATTCATTATTAGTCTACTGTAATATCTAAGAGTTGTTGCGATCAAGCCAGTTGCCAAATGTTTAATGAAGTGAGAAAAATTTGAAGAACATTTCTTAAATGAATGGTAGAGCGCTTTTAGAAGCTTCTCGTTTATAAACCGTGCTTGTAATGTTTCAAAAACAAGAATGACGAATATTAATAGTTCATGGAGTGCGGAAAGCGATCCTAGTGGGTGCAAAAAGCTTGTTGAAAATTACGCATCAGCCATTACGCATAATTCTAAATATGCATTCATTTTCCTGATTACGTAGTTACGCACACGCATTATGCATTTGGAATCTGTATGCATTACGCATACGCATATGCATTGAAAAATTCCGATATTAAACAACAATAGGTAGCGTTGCTTTAAGACCACGAACGACCATTTTTTGGTGGGTCTGAGACAAGGCAGCACCTCAGATGAGCCGACCGGAGACTTCTATTGGCGCAAATTGTTCGTTGGCGGTCAGTACAGTACGTCGACCTCCCATGGCCCTACGAACTGACTTCCTGGAACATACGATGGAAACCCTCCAACCTCGACTCGACCCCCCCTCCCCCACCGCCCACTACGCACCAAAACCAACCAGCTACTACCTAGTACTGTTGGAAAGTCCGGGGTTAAAAAAATAAGTTCAGGTTCAAGTCAAGTCCAACATCGAAATTTCAGGTTCAAGTCCAGGTTCAAGTCCACCATCTAAAAAACCTGGACAATAGGTTCAGGTTCAAGTCCACTGATAATTTCAAGAATTGTTGAAATTTTGCACTGATCGCAACTTTTTCTGAGCTATTTAAGCCTGTCTACTAGTAATGAAAGACGAAAACCACATTCTATGAGGCAGTAGTTTCGTTTTCTCGCATATTCAGTTTGAAAAATCGGTGTAAAAACAAGAAATCATGAAAATGTTGTGCAATCCAACCGAAAATTTGACAAATTTTCACTCAAATTTTGAACCTATTGAGTGAGTCCAGTAAAACGAAACAGGTTCAAGTCCGGCTGAAATAAAATAGGTTCAGGTTCAGGTTCAAGTCCACAGATTTCAGGTTAAAAACCTATTAATAAGTCCAGGTTCAAGTCGGACTTGCCAACAGTACTACCTAGTCTACATCCCCTATAACACCGGCACAGTTGGTGTAGTGGTTTAGGTCGCAAACGCAAAGCACGAAAGCGCGACGGAAGGGCAACGTCCGAGATGACGAATCACGGGGGGTCGCGAAATGGACCATGAGTCTGATGGCCGTAAGGGCCCCGCACATCGGATCGGATCCCCTATAACAGTCAGGCACTTAACGCCGTTTATGGTACCGACACCATATATGGTACCGGTACCTAGGGTAGTGGTACCATACATTTGTACATGGTACCGGCACCTTATATGGTACCGTCACCATATATGGTATCCCTACCCATGGCCATGGGTGCCGGTACCATATATGGTGTCGGTTAAACGGCGTTTAAGGGGCCGTTCATAAACGACGTCGTTCCAAAATCCCGATTTTTCGGACCCCCCCTCCCCCCAAAATCGCCTTGCGTCGTTTCTTGGGGACCCCCCCCCCCTACGGCGACGTCGGTTTCGGTTTACCCCCCCCCCCCCCAAACCGGCAGTACATAGAGTACTGTGACGTTTTCTTGTTACCATACTGCACAATCAATAGAATAAATCCCTACAACCACTCTGGGAAGCTTTTCTGTATGGAGAAACGTTTGATAGAATGTGCATAAATCGAAAATAATGTAATTGAAGTACCCTAAAATTCCGAAAAAAGCGACGTCGTTTTTTGCTAACCCCCTCCCCCTCCTGGTGCGTCGTCTATCGTCGCATTTCAGCCGACCCCCCCTCCCCCCCTCTGGAACGACGTCGTTTATGAACGGCCCCTAAGTGCTGACTGTATAACCAATAAAGCGGTTTCTACGAAAGTGCCTACGACAACATGTGCAGATACATAATCTGTCAATACAGCGGTGAGATGTTGATTTGGTTAGATTGGCAGTTTAAGGCTTCTTTAGACCAAACCCTCCACCCGTACGTGTCCAATTCAACATGAAAGCCAAGGACGTGCGTTTGCACAACCTCACCGTCTACTCGGAGTACAGGGGAGTGGCCAGTGCGACATAAAGTGCAGCCGCGAGTTGCTGGTGTGAGAATCGTTCAGTTATGTACAACCAGCAGACCGGCCACTGCCTGCGTCCTGCAAATGGTCGAAGGCAATTTCAAGTGGCGCGCCTTCAATGCCCAAATGGCCGCTCCGGGTACGAAGTGTGGTGGCGCCTGCGTCAGGTCCAATCAACTTAGCAGCTATTTTACGTACTTCATCACGCTGTACAGTACTTTCAGCCTTTTCGAAAACACCTAGAAAAGCACAACCCGTGTTCGCCCTTTATGTGCTTTAGGCGAACACAATGCACAATGTAGGCGAACATGGTTGGTTGGTGATTTGGAAAGGGCAGAACAGACGAAGCTACTCGTTATCATTTTCGATCTGCGTCTTGTATTGTTTGTTGGCTTGAAAGACATTGTAATGCCAGTTCTTGTGCGCGTGCAAGCAAAAAGCGCGTCGGCCGTCGCGAAAGAACTCGTGAGGGAAGCTCCAGTGAATCTGATTGGCTACCAGAGTCTCATTCATCACCACCATCACGCCCCACTCGCCACCGTATTCGCTCTGCAACGCTGCTTGTATGGCCTTGGTTTGGTTCAGAGCCGCTCCCGGGAAATCGGCTGCCATTTGCTCAATTAGTGGGATTAGTTCGTTTAATGGGCAGAATTCGAAGTGTTCTGAAATAGATGCAACACCGGCAGCAGATGTATTTAGGCATTGCACTAGCCAAAGGCTTAGAGGCTAGGTCAAACAAGCATGCTTCTGCGACTATATGCGATGTACGTACTGCACGTACGAGCAAAAACTAACCCATTGACAGACATGCCGACAGCAGTGCAACCAAAACTACCACTGAGAAGCACATTCGGATCATGCGTAGCACTAAACATGCAAACAGCAGGCCAAAAACGGAGATTAATAGCAAACAATTTTAGCTAAAACCAGCTAGCTGCAGCAGCTGTTAGGCTAATATTATTTGATGACCAAGGCCACTTTTTGCGCTTTTGTCTGAAATTCGAACACAGGACCCAGTCAGCATTTAAAGAGGCTGTAAAAATTGATGAGGCATGTACCGTATAATCTCGATTAGATCTCTTGATTGATGTTCAACGGTGTCTACTGTAAGAGTTGATTCTTACAGTTGTTACAAAAACGTTTTGTACGCATGATGGAGGCAATGATCTTGAACATTCGGTAATATTCACATAAATCCATTATCTGAAAATGGTAAATTTGGAGCAAAATGCACGGAATGAAAACTAGTTGTCGTTCAAAATTTCGGTATAAAAACCTGCATTATGAATATCTTTTATTTCAGTGCGTCGCGTCAGTGAGCCATTAGCGCGATTGAGTAAGCTAATATATCCTGGATGGGTTCAGTCCCGAGAGACAATTAGCTCGGTTGGACAATCATTAAACGCCGCCTCTTCGGCAAACACGCCAACTAGCAGGTTTCACCCTATGTAGCTGCATCAAACGCGTTGGCTAATCGAATGGCGTTAAAAATCGTAACTTTTCCCAACGAATATTTCATGGATATCTGCGCAATCAGAAACTTCAAGCTTCGCGACGGCTGTCTGCGTCCTGGAATGGTGGCCGAAATTCTCTGGGTGCTTCTGGAATATATGCAAATTCCCTACCAATTAATTGCCCACCGCACTATACCCACTCTAGGCAAGTTTGTCAACGGTTCCTTCGACGGCGGAGTGTACCGGCAGCTGGAAATAGGAGAAATAGACATGATCGCAAATACGTGGGCGTCGACTGCCGTTCGACTGCAGGTGTTCCAGTTCAGTCTGCCGGTCGACCAGTGGAAGTTCGTCTTCATGGTCAACGGCGCTCATCAAGACGTGGTCAACTCGGCCGAGTTGCTGCTCAAAGTCTTCAGCACGCAACTCTGGCTCAGTCTCGTCTCCTGCTGCGCCGTCTTGTTCGCTTTTAGACTCCTTATTCTCAAGGTGCCTTGCCTTTATTCTAAGCGCTGGTAAGCTTAGCTTGAGCTTCGAAGCGCAGGCTTAGACTTGTATTTACCGTATAGTGTGGCGGTATGTAGAGGACGCTATACCGTGCGTCATGGGGACTCCGGCATCGGCAAAAGCGGTTGTTTCTGAGTTCGAAATCGAAACCAGTCTGCCTGAAACTAGGCGACGGTACAGTATGCCCAACCTAAAGGCCGCCGAAAGCATTTGACGGCAAGTAGATGTAAATGGAAACCGACTGGATCTGCCGTTGCACCAAAAGCCGCTGAGCATGCTTGCAGCATTGAAGAAAAAGACCGGAGCGTCCGAGCAACCAGCATCGGGAGCTGTTTTGGTAGCTGGTACGGCCGTTAGGAGCTGCCAGACAGCAACCATGACGTCAACGCCAGAAGCTCTCTTTGCGACTGGCACCCAAGCATGCAGACAGACTGGACTACGTAGTGAAGACAAATAGATTATTGCTAATTAGGTTTTGCGTATCTAATCGTGGGCATAAGGTACACGTAGTTTATGTGCGAAGCATACATAGGCCGGAAAATCCGGAGGGGGTCGGAGGGGGGTTCCTGGAAAAAGTCCAAAAAACGCCTAAATAAGCGAGGCGGTCGGGGAGAGGGTATGGCCGGCCCAGGGGGTGGTATTGGCCGGCGAGGGGGTAAACATCAGCCTATACCCTCCCGCGCCCCATGTATGGTGCGAAGAGTGCAGGAAGTGGAAAGTGAACAGTACAGTGCTGACTGAAAGCCTAAGCTTCATACTGCATGCTAATTAAAGTTCAAGCTTTTCAGTTTGTTTATTCAACGCCCGTACAGAGTCTACTGCAAGCAGGAGAAGAAACTGAAACGCAATACGAATGGTCAAAACTTCTACTACTTCTGATCAACGTACTACTGGTTTTATTCATGAATCTGTACGCCGGAACATTGCTTACTATGCTCCTAAAACGGCCTCAAACCGACCTTCTCAAGGACCAATGGCATGTGTTAGAAATGATAGAACAGAAATATTACAAGTACTTGGTACGGTACGAGTCAGGTTTCATCTACCAGACCATCTTACACTCGGACCAAGACTATTTCGTAGTAAGTTTAAGTCAACGACATTAACGTTGTCCATTTCTAGAAATCCACTGACCACACACAACAAAGATTTTGCAACTAAACAGAATATATCAAATCAAAAAAGATTAGTTCTGTTCTAGTCAATAAAATTAATGCTACAAATTGGTTCCAGGCCTTCCGGAAAGCACTCAAAGCAAATCCAGCCGTAATCGAACCAAACAACACCAAGATGGAAGCTCTCTTTGCCACCGGAGGGTACGTGATAATGGAGGTGGACAAGTTTGTCATGAATTGGCGGCACAAATTTTGCAACATTCAAACTGCACAAACGGAAGGATTGAGCACGGTTCGCGTGGCACTGATGTACCCGAAACGGTGGAAATACCAACAAATGATTAACGAGGCGTTGACTCAATTTCAAACCAGAATAGAGAGCGTAATCAAAAAGTACGAGGACTTCGAGATGCGCAAAATCGACAAAAACTGTCAATTAGAAGAGACTGAGAAAGACTACCTCAGTCTGATTTCTCTCAGCGGCGCCTTCGGACTGTTACTTGGAGGTCTGGCCGTATCGCTTCTGTCGATTGTTAGTGAGGTTGGAGTGCAAATGAGAAGGTTCTGCCAGCCGGAAAATTGCCAAGACTATGAGCTTAAAAAACGTTCTCTAGTAACAATGACAGAGACAAGTCATGAAACTTTGACTTACAAAGGCTCCTTGAATCCTATCGGACGCAAAAAATCTTTTCTTTAATTAAAGGATGTGTATCGTGCCTTTAGGATGGTATAGAAAACAAGTTTGATTCATACCTCTGTTGAAAAGAAAGAATTAAAGTCTATTTTGAATACTATAGTTTGTAAAGTCATTGTATGCTTAAAGACCAAGTGATATAGGCGTAGTCACTGTCGAATTGATCGAAGTCTTCGGCCTTTATTATGTCTGTCTGAATTTCAAGTTTAGAAATCGAACTTCTCCATAGAGAGCTAGCTGTACGCTGATGTGCAAAGTAACCGAGTAAAAGGACTAAAAAACGGTTTATAAACTCTGCATTCCTGAGGAGATACAGACCCCGAAAATTCGGAACTGGGCAACAGCGCATCACTTTAATAAAAATTTACGCAAGCCGACTTTTTGTGGGCTGTATCTCAGGGATGGAGCAACATTCATCCGTAAACTCTTGCCGGTTAACCATGCTGTAGCTCTTGGATAGCCACAAAAGACCAACACAATGCTCTGCTCTCTAGTCTCTACAGAAAAGTTCGACTTTCCAACTCGGAGCACCAGACTCGATTGATTCAGAGATAAATTGTTTGGCAGCACACTAGTCGTAATCATGGGGAAATTACTGCTGATCTTACTTCTGACCATCACTTCTGACTTGGTCACATCTTGCCATCCATCAGGACCGCTGGGTAAACCGTTGTTTACTAACCCTCAATCAAATCTTTTACCAACGTTTGTACCGATTTCGAACATACACGTGTACTTGTAGCATATGATTGGCGTACATTGCACGCTTTGTTCAATTTCAAACGTGTTTTCTCTGTAGTTTGCAGGGAAATGGGACAGTCGATAACCGGAAGTTGCGCGCAGACGAATGCTTGTCCACCTGCCTCTATCTGTCAAGATAGGCTGATATGTTGTGGTTAACCTTTGATACAGAACGTCCAAATACTGAATCACAGAAATGGAACCTTATCACTAATATCGTAAAAAACAGCCCCCCCCAAACCTAGGAATTTGCGCTATAAACAAAAGCTGTGTCATTGTTCATTAATAAACACATGTCCACGATATTCACTTCAGTTGCACGTACCGAAAGCTTTTGCTTAGCCGTGTTCTAACTAAATTTCCTGAGAGGTAATCATTAGGAGACTCATGAGCAGATAATATAATCAGTTATTCTGTTCTTTGCTCATTTGATCTCTCCTCTGTTTGGCACCATACATTTTACGCGCTATGATTATCTCCATCAAGAGGGAGAACTTGCTTGTGGTTCGGCTTTAACGTAACAGCAACTTCAAATACAGATCAAGCACGTAGCTGATTAGCTCTAATCAACCTCGTGGTCGTGATGGCCGGCACAAGACCACAAAGCAAAATTCTAGAACAACATCCGGACTGAAGAGGAAATTTGAATCTAAGCTGACGTCTATAAGCAACTAATGGGATGGTAATTAAAGGCGCAGCTACAGCTAAAAGCTTCACCTAGCGAGCGAGGTGTCATTACCTAGATATTAGAATAAGCAAATAATGGCAGATGCAGTGTTAATCTCAGAGGTGATCTTTTTCATCTTTGTTTTGCTCTCCATCCCCATCTACATTCTCTTCATCGCCACTCTCATCAAACACCGAAACAGCCGCGAGTTGGGTACGCCCTTCTTCAAGGTACGTGAACCCAGACCTTTCGATTTGGAAGTTATGCTCGTTCCAGGTGGCCTGGATGAATGGACTGGCCGACCTGATTTTCGTCTGTCACCACTATGCCTTCTGGAAAGCTGTCACCATGAACTTGTACCCTTCTCTGGTCAAGATAGGGGGAACAGTGCTGGCTCGCTATGGATTTGGCATGATTTTCTTTGGCAGGATGGGCCAGGCAGCTGGAGTTTTGGTCATGACTGTAAACCGATTGATCGTAATACTCAAACCTATGCATCATAAACAGGTGATAGACTGTTTCCCTCTGCTCAGACAGACAAACAACTTCCACTTCAGATCATGACGAGCGCTCGAACCACTGCAGTCATCCTGGTGGTTCAAGTGTCTCTGCCCCTTATCTACAGTGTCTGGGGGCTGCGCTGTTCAATGGGAGTAGTGACGGCCAATAACGGCACTGTCGTGCACTACACCTTTGACATGGCCTGTTTCGGTGGGGTGGTGGGCGGCATAGCATTCACCTTCATGTGCACAGCACTGGTCTCAGCGTTGCTCTACATAGTTATGATCGTGGCTGTCATCCGCACACCACAGCAGCAAGCAACTGTGCAGCGGAATCTGACTGTAGTGGCAGCACTGATCACTGGACTGCTGGTCTTCAACAGTTTGCTGATGGTGTTTCTGTGTCCCCCTGAGAACGACCTCATCAACCCTGCATGTGCCATGATTCGCAATGCCACTGAGATGGTGTTCAGCATGTGCAATCCCTATATTTTTCTGTGCATGTCGCAGAATCTGAGGGAAATGTTCATTGTAGGAGGCAAAGTTATAAACCAGCTGTCAGAGGCCAAGAAAAGCTCTACTGCAGGCGGTGCCAGAACTGCGGCCAAAGCATCTAAGGCTGCTGTACCAGTCAGAATACAGAAAGAGGCGTGGAAAGAAAGTGATGTTTAGTTACAGGTGTTCGTACTTTGTTAATCACTGTATCTAATGAAGAATTATCATAGTTTTACAGAGTATAGGTGTTAGTTTATTGTGTGGTTATTGTGCTTCGATGCATACATTGTCGGTCATCAAGCACACCTACATCCTGCCCATCCTTTGCTACTAGCCGTCTCGGTTTCTGTCTTGGCGTTTTTTGTCTTTTGCTGTCCCCGTTCCCATATGTCATAACACATGTGGTTGCTATTGTAGCTTTAGGTGCAACGGCAGCTCCAGTCGGTTCCCATTTACCTACTCGCTGTCACCAGCTTTCGGTGGCCTGGGTTGGGCTTGTGCCGACCACCAACTCTTTGCGGAAAGAAACTTGCCCGGCCGAGAGGATGAGCGCACGACCACGCGCACAGTGCCTTTGCGGCCTAAACAAACAACTACACCAACTGTACCGACTCTATTGTTTCTTACTAGTGGTTATAAACATACTTGCAGTAGGTATGTGATGAACACAGAAGAGAAACTTTAGATCAATTTTCTTGCCTGAAGCGAAAAGCAAAGTGTGACGGAATTTGCATCTTTCGCGCAAAAATGCAGTTTCTTCACGTTGTATTTATTCAACACTGACTTTCTTTCACACATTCTCTTGTAACTTAGCCAAAAAACCAAAGGCGCAGAAAAGTACAGTATGCATGTACAGTAGGCATATTGCAATTTAGAGGAACAGGCAGAACTAGTGGGTGTGTCCAATATGTACATGTATAACAGCTATTCAGTTGTGGATCTCAGTTAGTTCAGCACTACCACTCTGAGGCGGGAGCGTTGATCAGCAGAGTACAGCAGAACCACACACACTTAACTGCATAAACGAGAAAGCAAGTGATTACAGGAACAAAGAGTCCGGAGTCTCACGCTTGGACGCCCACCCAGTTTCAAACACCCAGGGCGACAAACTGAAATTCAAATGAGCGACCTGGCTCACCGCATTTACAGGTGTTTTCAGCATAAAACAGAACAAAAACCAAACATTTCATAAAAACAAAGGTTGTAATTTGTAAAAAAAAGCGAAATGAAGTTCTTCTGTAGAATAGAAACTAAAAAAGTAGTTGGATTAGCATTCGCTTGTAGAGTATAAAGCCACTTGAATCTCTCAAATTTGACCTACTGTACAATGTACGAACGTTCATTTAAATGCACTGGGCGTTTAATTGAATTTCAAATTATTACATTCAGTTAGCGTCCAGCGTGAGACTCCGATAACGGTGATACCTGAGAATAGGTGATTAATGCAGTTAGACCAAGTGTGTATTTTGCGCACTTCTTAAACCAAGAGATCCTGACGACACTGCTGCTAGCAAGTAGAGTAAAGGTACCAGTAGGTACTGAGTCATTCGGTGATGTAGTAAGTGGCATTGTCGTCGTCTTGAACTTGCGTCTCGTCCAGCCACATGTCGTCCTCCACTTCATAATAGGACACCATCTAAAAGTGAAGCATAATCATGTGTCCCAGTCAGTCAATCAAACCATCTACCGGGGGCGGTTGGCGCCGTCGCTGTGCGGACTGTCGACGAGATGAGTGTCGGTTGAGCAGGTAGCCTCTGTGTTGACCGTATGCGGGCGTTGAGTGGACAAGTGGCTCGGCATGCTGGTAGTCGTACTCGTAACCGTCAACTATGATTGGCTCCTCTGGCTGAACAGCACGCATTACACTACACTGTCTAGCAGTTTGCACTGCTCTGTGCTATGCTACGGCACCGTCATACATGTAACATGCGGTACTGTGCCACTAATACATGATATCAATATAAAAAATTGCATAATAGCTTTCTCGACCTCACTTCCGTTCCAACAGCCGGTTCTCGGTCATTTGTATTTTCCGGAGATTTTTAAACAAAGCAAATAACAGGCAGATGGGCCAGGTTTAATCTGATCTCCCAATTGATTGCCAGAGCGGGGCGCAGCGCAGATTAGGTCCGGGCTGGCAGAGCAAAATCGATTTAGCCCAAGCCAAGACAGGTTTTGTTTGATAAGCGCCATGGAGGTAGGTCAGTACAGAGCGCTCGTGCAGTACATCAGTGAGGCGCTCTACCCAGAAAAGGCCACCGAGAATCAGAAACGAGTTCTCCGGAAGCGCGCCAAGGACTTCGTCTGCAAAGAAGGAAGAGCTCTCTATTTTGTTGGCAAGGCCGGAGACACCGAAGAAACGACGAGCAGAACCGGTCGCCGAGTCATCCTGGAGCCGGCGAAGAAGCGCGTCTTGCTCTCGTGTCACAGAAAGAAGAATCTGGACGGTCATTTTGGAGAGAGAATGACAAGAAAGTGAGTCCCTGACTAGTGCAGCGGTCTGTCTGTTCACTTTTAGAAAGAACTTCTAACAGGGTGGCTGCAAATAGACACATTTCTTTTTGCTGTAATTTCCGCAAACCTTCGCCAAATACGCTTAAATTCGTTGACGCTGACGATAAAAAAAACAGATGTGCATGATTGTGTTCGTTTCTCTCAAAACTTCGTCAGTGTAAACGCATGAAACTTTAACACAAAATGCCCCAAAAGTTTAGCAGATATTCTCCCAATTTCAGATCATTTAACATTTTTAACATTATTTCTATTGGTTTTGAAATTACCAAATTTCAGTTTTCTTGGAATTTTTCGGGACTGGGTCAGGCCTATGTAGTGTACCAAATTTCAACATAAAAACTTCCACGAATATTGAAACCTGTGTACCAAATTTCAGTCCAATTGAGCAAAGTTTGCGAAAATTACAGTAAAAAGAAATGCATCCATTTTTGACACACCATGTTGTCGAAGCAGGACTATTAGGCGACGCCGATTAGGCGCTGCCGATTAGGCGACGCCGATTAGGCGATTTAGCGGTACTATTAGGCGACGGTACTATTAGGCGACAGGAATAATTCTTTCTATAAGTCCGTGCGGCAACATAGGTTACCACTAAAACATTGCAGAACAATGCAAACAGCACAACAGCAATTAAAACAAAAGCATAACAAAAATAGCAAACCAATTTCAAGGACTCATTTAAAAAATAAGTGCAACACCATGGATGGATAAATTCCAACTCACTGAGCGTTCATTAAGTAGAGTATCGGGATTTCTGCACATGTCGCCATACATGGGCGCGAGGGGTTCGGGGGGTTTGCCCACACCCCAACTGGGGCTCAACCCGCCAAACGACCCCACCCACCCACCTGAATCCGACTTTTGTTCCTGACCCACACGCCAAAATCGCCGCGACCCCCCAAACCGGCAGGCCTACCCGAAATTTTCGAATTTTGACTACCGCCAACCCATTTTTTCCGGCCCATGTATGCATGTCGCAGAACATTTATAAAGCGCCACATGGATGGACGCGCCGCATCAAATTCTTGCTGCGAAACTCTGTGAGCTGCTTCCGCAAAGTTATTGGTGAGATCGTCTGCATCCAGTGTGTTAATGAACATACAGTAGCAACCGGAAAATAGGTGGCCGACCCGACGGCCGCTCGCGTGCTCGACGCAAGCTGGGGAATAAGGGCAAATGCCAGAATCTGAGTTAGAAACAGTCAGGGCAGTTGAATATAACCTTGTTTAGCTATAAGTTAACGAGTTATATGATTAACGAGACATGTTTTTAGTGCCACTTAGCCATGCATAGTTAAAAATAGCGTATTTAGGCTTACAGCTGAACATGGCTCTTGACCCTTGACTGATTCGGAAGGGCCGCCTAATTGGTACTATTATGTATTAATGTTTTTTGTCGCCTAATAGTACCATCGCCTAATCGGCATCGCCTAATCGGCGTCGCCTAATAGTACCGTACCGCCATGTTGTACGTACTTAGTAGAAGACAAGTTGAAAGGAAATAACTATTACAGTAATGTTGGGTCTCGGTATTACTGGAAGGGCTGGACTAAAGATGTGCTAGCATTCGTAAGGAACTGCGAGCAGTGTCACGAAAAAGCAGGCCATCTCTGAAGGCTATCCCAATGCTGCCAGGTAACGCAACTGCTATGTTTCTTTCTGGTACACTGTTGCCGATCAAAATACTTCAGTTGCTAAACAGAAAGTTGAGGCCGTTGTTGAGACAAATTCTACAGAGGAGAACACTGCGAGAAGCATGACTGAAGTGACAACGCTAGATGAGGAGCTGTCAGAACATGAAGTCAAATGGTGGGTGGAAGAGCTAACCTTCGGACAGAATCACAAGCTTGAGAGCCAAAACTAATTGGCCACACTATTGTTTTCTGCAGTCACTTCCTCTTCTAAGTATATTCAACTATTTTACGTACATTGTGGCAGCAGCGCAACGGCACAGGGTGGCAAGAGTTCAGCCGATTTTGTGGAAATGCATAGGCATAGTACAGTCAGGCACTTATCGCCGTTTATGGTACTGCCACCATATGGTACCGGTACTTAGGGTAGTGGCACCATATATGATATTACGTTCGGGGCCTGTGGTGGTACCATATACCCATGCCATGACCATGGATGCCGGTAATACGAAATTTGAATGAAGTGGTACCACAATATGACATTATTATAATTGGTACCGGTACAGTTACCAATTCGAAGGTAGGAGGGGTACCATATGGTGCCAGTACCATAAACGGCGTTAAGTGCCTGACTGTAGTAGAGTCTTACAGAACCTACACGTACCTCTTCTTCCACGGCGATGGCATCCAGACCTTGACTTTGTCGGGGCAGCGGCGGTGGTGGCATTCCGTCCTCGCCGTACAATTCGAGTCGCAGCAGATTGCGCACCGTTCTTTCTGAAACAACACTATCAACTTTTCTAAATCAGAAGCCAACCTGACAGAATGTTAGTGAAAGAACAAATTTATTTGACAGCCTCAATGTTGATGCTGAATAAAATGGTGCAGGTATCTAAAACATACCACTGGGTAGGTTGTCGAGGTCGTCTTCCTTGGCCAACGTTCTGGCCAGAAAGTTGAGTGTGTGAGCGATGCGGCTGGGTCGCACGCCCACCGAGTGAAGGTGCACTATACAGTTCTTGATTCCTTCGCTGTAACCGTCCCGCGCTCCGCTACGCCGCTTTTTCTGTAATCACACTACACTCTAATCTAGCGTTGAACAGAAAAATAAAAACAGGCGGCTTCTGTCTGTATCAAGTTATCTAAGCCTCACCCATAGTATCTTTTCCTGGTTTTTTCAGCTCGGAGTAAACACCTGATACTGTCAGGTACTTAACGCCGTTTATGGTACCCACACCATATATGTGCCGGTACCTAGGGTAGTGGTACCATATGGTATCCCCACATTCGGCCAGTGGTGGTACCATATAAGGTGCCGGTGCCATATGGTACCCTTACCTTCGCATTGGTACCGGTACCGGGACCAATGGGGGACCACTCTGTTCAGATTTCGTACCATATGGTACCGGCGCCACATATGGTACCACCACAGTCGCCGAATGTGGGGTACCACTACCCTAGGCACCGGTACCATATATGGTACCGGCACCTTATATGGTGTCGGTACCATAAACGGCGTTAAGTGCCTGACTGTGATATTTAGTCAGTTCAACCGAAGTGCAAATCAAAGAAAATGATTAGACCCACCACTTTGGGATCTTCCGGTTCTAAATCGGGAACTCCAGCAGCCTTGCCGGCAGCTCTGTGCTTGCGGTAGGTGCGAGCTTTGAACTCCCAACCGTCACCCACGTACATCCGCTTGGCTGTCACGAACGACACTCCTGCTTGTTTGCAGCTGCAAACAATTTCCGTTAATTATGAGTGCAATGGGAAGAGAAAAAGAGGTACCGTCTTTCCAACTCCCTCAGCCCGGCGTCGAAGATCTTCTTCGGTTGTATTCCAGTCTGCTGCACCTTGACGTAGGTCTCCCTCATCATCTCCAGAGCGAACGCCTTCCCAGCGTCCATGCCTCTGCAGCAATGGCTCTCGTCCAGCGTTTCGCCGCGTCGCGTCAGCAGTTCCACCCGACCCTCCGGACTCATGTAGACGCGCGAGTAGGCAACACTGCGACCCAACTTCTCCTGCACCTTACGACACGACACGCAACGGAATATGTTCTCTTCCTTTATCTCCCCCGTTCGGTTGCGTCGCTGAAACGGCTCAATTTATTCTCTATTCCTACAGGTAAAAGGCTACTTTTTAAAAATTGACGAATCCCCGCACTCTCTACCCCAACGAGACAATTTGGGGACCGCAAGCTACCACCGTCACGAAAATACAATTACTAGTAGCGGCTCCAGTACTAAAAAGCAGGCTCACAGCCAGAAATCGCAAATTTTAAAATCGCTTAAAATCCAATTAAAACATACACATGGGTGCTGCGGGTTTGCCCACCTCGAAATTGGGTTCGTCGCCCATACATGAGCCAGGGGGTAAGGGGTGTACACTCTCCCCTTGACCGGCCATACCCTCACCCGACCGCCCCTCCCGGAGGGAGAAAATTTTCGTTTATTTAAGGTAAAATAGGCGATTTTTGGACTTTTCTTTTTGGACCCCCTTACAAACCTCAGCACTGCAAAAATCTGTTTCGACTTTGAGGGTAAATAACTCAGGAACTGAGCAGAGTATCTTAATAAAAATTTCATCAATCTTTCAAGAATTTATTCATCTTTCATCAAAAAGTATTCATTCAAATCTGAGATTTGCGGTTGCTGCTACAGTAAAAAATTTGCGGTTTTGTTTTTTTTTGACGGACCCTGTATAACGCAACTTACATTTTCTCAGTAATTTCGGAAATTTCAGTACTTTCGGTTGAATATTTTTGTTTTGTTCCATTTTTTCCGACCCCTTGGGAAAATTTCCATCGAACATCTCTATTGGGCGGCATGGAAAAGGGTAAATTGCTCAGCCTCCCGCAGTCCATGTAGACCTCTCTTACTGAGTTGAGCTGGGTCTTACCCTAAGATGGTGCGGCTGGTACCAGTAGACGATGTTGGGATCGTTGTCGCTCCTCAACTCCAAAACGCCGGGTCTCAACTGACTGTTGAGTCTAAAAATTCCAATCTCAGGTCCAGTGCGACTGCCGTCAAGATTCGGTTGCTGGTAGACGGTGACCGGCTGATCCTCCTGTCCATCATCTGGCAATTCTTCCACCGGACCCCCTCCTCTCGGCTTCATGGGGGTGTAGAGCAATCGATTGGGGGGACTGAACTCGATCCTCTCTTCAGGAGGGGTCTCCGGCCGCTCAGCTTCCGGCCCCTGTTCGTCCGGGTCGAACAACTCCTCCTTCAAGCTGTGAGAAAAGGCGTACGACTGTTTCTCGCATTTCGACTGCACGCACAGACGGCATTGGGGCGTGCTGTGACGTCGGGAGGCCGGGCCCAAATGCGATTTCGGACCCATCCGACCGACGCCTGACCGTTTGAAAGCTGGCGGAGCCACTCGGCGTCTGTCCATCATCTGAAATGGTTGTGATGGACGTGGTACAAAACCCGCCTGGCTACTTATTGGGATACTTGCGCGCATCAGATTATTATACATGGCTGAGATATCTTTAAAAAATTAGCCTTCAAGCCGAGGCTAAAAGTTGGGTTTTACGGCGGGTTGGGCGATCGGCCTTCTCAATTATCCGCAATGTGGCCGATAATAGAATGGGTCTTACCTTCATGTGTGCCCAGACAGAGTTGTGGCAGACGCGGACGCCGGTGGTGTCGGCGATTCGGTCTGCCAGTTCGCGAATGGAGCCAATTTTGCTCTGTTTGTAGTCGTCGATCAGACTCAGCACCTTCGGACTCTTCCATGACACGCCCTGTCCGTTGCGCGGCCGTCCTCTCAACTTCTTCGGCGGACTCGCATTAGCAGCAACTGTCTCTTCTGCGTAGTTGGCGGTGGCCAGGTCCACTTGCACTGCTGAGTCCATTTTTAGTTCGCTTTCCGACCGATAACGGTTCTATTTTCCACACCGGTACGACCGATTCTGTTCGAAATCAACTGCAGACTCGGAGAGCGTCTCTACGTTCTCTAAACAGTTCAGTTGCGAAGGATTTGGGCGTTAAATGGAGGTGCTCAGAAAACTTCTCCAACCAAAAGTAAAGCAACTTGGATGTGTGTACAGTAAAGTGCCTATGTATGTACAGACGTAAATTACAATTGTAGTTAATAACAAGAATGCATAAAAGAGTAGCAAAACTGTGGCACTCAGCGGCCGGCCGAGTGTCGATGCGCTGAACCATACGTAATTACCGGAGGGGTCGGGAAATTCGCGACCCCCGTTGATTCTTTAAGTCTGCGGCAACATGATAAAGGGAAAGCAAGGTAAAAAGTTGGCATATACAAGCATGTGACATTTGTACATGGCCAAGCTCGTGTGCTACGTTCATAATGGAAAGTTTCGTAAATGCAAAAAGCCTTATGCATTTCACAGATATCTTGCAATCTTGCCTTGCAATTGGACACTTCTTTTAGTTGTTGTGATGATTGAATATCTTAGAGACGAAATAGGAATTGAAATGAATTGCCGCTGTAGAAAACCACTTGCGCAAAAGCGCATGCGCAATTACCGGAGGGGTCGCGAATTTCCCGATTCCTCCGGTATTAAGGTGCAGCGCATCGACACTCGGCCGCCCGCTAAGTGACACATTCTTGCTACTCTCCTTTATGCATTCTTGGTTATAATAAACGTACATGCAATTAACCAAACAAGGCGGTTGCTGTACATTGCTGATGATAATGATTACGTAAACATATGATACGTCACACTGAATGGTAAAGAAAGCGCCCACATGCCTGGTTAAACCAGAAGTAGGACGTAAATTTGAACAATTATCACAAAAAATGGGACCAAGCGGGTGGGAGACCACTTGAATTGCAAATTTTGAACACAGACCGACCGAATATGATATCAAATGATTGCATACGATCTCTTGACTATTATTTTACACTTCAGTTATTACTGCATGCTAGTATATTCAGCTTTACCTCAGATACGTGTTTTAGGTCTCGGAACAAATCCTGTAAATCGTGCGCACCCAAATTGTAAATCTTTAACAAATATGACCGAAGGCAGCATCAAGCAACTGCTTTTGACCTCCATATTATTGTTCTACATACTAACACATCAGTACGTCCACAACCAATCAGAGCATGCATCTCATATTACGCGCTATCGTCAAATCGCCTTACTTCATCGATTCTCGGCCGATTACCCCTGGAACGACACCTAGAAAACTTGCTATAAAATTCATACGCATAGAGACGTACTTTCCTGCCCAAGGCCAGATCGGTAGACCATTGCCATAGATACAGAATAAGCACAATTAGAAAGATTTGGATCGGAACCCCAGGACGGTGGCCCCTTTTAAACGACGATCATCACTGTGAAAAGTATAAAAGAAGTTTTCTCACTCATCTTTTGAAAGATAGCTACCAGTTTTTTTATATTAGTAGGCCTACCTTAGATACATATTTTGGCGCATTTACTTTCAGAGATCCTTGAAAAACAAATAAAAGAAATGAAAAGAATGATTTTGCGCTAATTCGACATCCACTACTAGAACAATCGTAGCATTCGAGTCCATTGACAGATATGTCTGCCCAAGAGCACATGGGTAGATATGACAATTTGCTATCGATTAAGCGTAAATATATAACAATCTTAGTCCAAGCCACCAGGACTGTGACCTTTAAACAAAAAATGGCCCAAAATGAACTGCACTTGAAACACTAATCGGCGCAAGCAAGTAGTGAACTCCCTAACGCGGGCGCGTACGCGGTCTGCTGTCACCTTCTTACCTTCTTTCTTGGCTCTCTCGGCTAACCGTCTTCGATATATTAGCTACGTCAATTAACATACCCATTAAACGATTTCGTCAGGTTCGGGCACAAGATTGACGCTCAGCAGATAGGCGCACGCAGGTGAGTTGAAGTCGAGCTGCCTACCTAAGTGCAAACGAAAGTTTCTTTACGTTCCCGATAACCCGTTTGGTTCATGTTTCAAGCCGATTATGTACATGCTGATCATTCCTGACCTGACCAGTGATTGATTGATTGATTCCTTCCACTTCGGTTGCTTTTATGTTTTAGTTGAGAAGAATGGACGGCCAGGTGCCAAGTAAATTGAGCAGACACGGTAACACCGATCACAACGGAATGCCGGTTTGTATGGACTCGACCACTCTCAATTACGGAACTGCTGGCTTTAGAACCAAGTAAGCTAGAAAAATGCCCATTCCAATTTGCCTTCTGCTAACTAACTAGTTGTAGCGGAGCAGCCATATTTCAGAGCTTCTTACTTACCGTTCGCAGTGTTCCGAATGGGAGCTCTAGCCGCTATTCGCTCAAAGAACCAGAATGGAAAGGCGGTCGGACTGATGATAACGGCCTCTCATAACCCTGAAGTGGACAACGGAGTGAAACTTGTGGATCCGATGGGTGAAATGCTGGCTCAAGACTGGGAAACAATCGCCACTACGCTTGTAAATTGCAGGTATTTCATTAGCTGGACACCATGTCCCATAATAATGCCCGAACGTGGAGTGTCATACATAGTGCCAGAACATACTGAGCACAGACACCATAAATGGTACCATCTCCCGACAAAACTACGATTTACACTAAAACTCCATCTGATTTTGTCTCTCTCATAGCCATACATGTAACAGCTCCGGGCCGACCTGGGGGAGGGGGGTAGGGGGGTTTCGCCCAGGTGGGGGGTCCCAAGTTTCGAAAAGCTCCAAAACGCTTAGAAATGCGTTTTTAGCACGTATTTTTTCAGTAAGGATGCTAAAAATCGCTATTTTAAGCTGCCAAATAGCATTTTAAAGCTAAAAACAAGCAAAAAATGACAAAAAGAGCTTCCAAAAACACCGATTTTTCGTAAATACCAGCAGTGGAAACGCCAAATTCGGTTTCCAAAGGCTTTTCAAGTGAATTTTAGGCTAAAAATTAGTGATTTCTGACCCAGTTTGTTAATACTGGAGCCACTACTAGTACTTGTATTTTTTGGTCGAGAGGAGGGGTCCCTTAACCTGTCTCGGGGGGGGGGGTGAGGGGGGTTTGGCCTTTCCAGCAGGGGTGGGGTAACCCCCCAAACTCCCCTAGTACATGTATGGTCATAGCTATTGTTGTTTCAGTGACGAAGACCTGGCAGAAACTGTCAAACAGATCTGTGACGAAACCACCACCGACCGCTCTGCGTCTGGTGCTGTTGTGTGCGCCTACGACACCAGGGACAGCGGAAAATATTTGCATAAAGCCGCGCAATCAGGAGTCGAGTTGGCTGGCAATACGCAGTTTCTTTCCAGAGGTGCTTTTTACCTCTTCTTTAATAATACAATATGTAAGAGACATTTTCAGGGATGAAAAGCACTCCCCAACTTCACTTTGCAGTGCGCTGCCTCAACGACAGCTCTTACGGGTCTTCGACAGAAAACGGATACTTTGAGAAATTTATTACTGCCTTTGATGCTTTTTGTCAGGTCTGCTATTCTTTCTTTACTCCCCCGCCCCAACTTTAGCTCTTTTGTGTAGCAGGTCATCCGGCGAAAGGTCCGAGCGTCTATGTAACAGGTCATCGGTCGAAGTGGGTTTGAGGTGGTCTGACGCCTCCCGGTCCGGGGGATCATGGCCCAAATTCCAGGGAGGAGTTGGGCACTCAAAAAACTAAAAAATCGCAATTTTCGGCTAAAAATCGTTAAAATCGCAAATTTGGTTTGGCTCACCTTACCCATTTGAAAAACAGAATATTCCCTCTTGCACCCTGCCAAACATAACCCGTCCAACCAAAAACGATCTTGTTTGAAAATTTTTTACGTTAGTTGTGCTTATTCAGTTCCGGTTTGCAGTTTTTGAGATTTTTTCGACATCGGGTAGATTAGGTACTGTATAACCTGAAGCGATGATAACACTATTCATGTCGAAAATCTCTGACAGTCTTTTTTTGACCCCTCTGCAAATGTTACAGGTCTTTTTATAATTCAACAGTTTTAGTTATTCCCTTTGGAGAAGGCACCAACTGTGCATGTCGATTGTGCCAACGGAGTAGCCAAACACGTATTGTCGGGTGCCAAACTGAAAAATTTGGAAATCTGTCCGGGAAACGATGGAGTCGGAAAATTGAACCAGA
Organism: Sabatieria punctata; assembly: GCA_030248155.1. Lineage (NCBI taxonomy): Eukaryota > Metazoa > Nematoda > Chromadorea > Araeolaimida > Comesomatidae > Sabatieria > Sabatieria punctata. The sequence goes on along the minus strand of JASANB010002030.1, from coordinate 3,450 downwards.
AGGTGATTTTTTTTGTCATTGTACTTGTTACTGTACTGTTTACTGTTAGGGGGGTTACTCCTAGCTAGAAAGGCCAGTAATTAATTTCTCTGTTCTTATCTAAAACAAAAATTGTGACATTTCTATTGCATGTTGTTGGTTTAGTTTTCAACATATCGTTCGGATGTCGATTTGTTTGAGCAAATTCGTTAATCAGCCTCTTTCAGTGCGGTGCGGACTATGTAAAAATCCAGAGAACCTACCCCGACGGAGTGGAGGTGAAATGCGGTCAACGTTGGGCTTCGTTTGATGGAGACGCCGACAGAGTTGTCTACTTCTACTGCGACCACAGTACCGACTTTACTGATTCTTATTATTATTGTCTTGTCAACTACAAATGTCAATTTTCAGACAATCAGTTCCATTTATTAGACGGCGACAAGATTGCTGTTCTCTTTGCCGACTTTATTGGCCATTCCCTAGCACAGTTGGCGTGTGAGGAGATGAAAGTTGGAGTGGTGCAGACTGCCTATGCTAATGGCAGTTCGACTGCTTATATCAAGGAGAAATTGGTACCAACTACTGCTTCTCAGAAAAAGTCGATCTGATAATTTGTAGCATTTGCCAACGGTTTGTGTACCTACTGGAGTGAAGCATTTGCACCATGCAGCGCAGCAATACGACATTGGTATTTATTTCGAGGCCAACGGTCATGGCACCGTGCTTTTTAGCACCAAATTCAAATCGGTTTTGAAGGAGAAGATCGCTTCAGACAAGTACGTTCTTCTTTTGTCTACATACTAACAGCAGAGAGAGTCACAAACTAATCTCTGGCTTTTAGAGAAAATCGCCATTCCAGAGCTCTGTCGTTATTTGTGGACCTGATTAACGAGGTAATAGTATAGTAATCGAACACTTTCTGCCATATACAGTATAGATAAAAAAATGTCCCATCGCTTTTTCGGCCTTCACTCAAACGTTTCGTTCTCAGTCAATTCTTTACCGATTTGGCTCAAATTTTCAGCAAAAATTAACAACATGGTTGGCTAAATATTCTGCAAGTGTGGTGCCAAAATTCCGACTCATACTGGTTTTATAACCGGAAAACTAGGAATGAGGGTGGTCCACGCAAATTTATTTTTTTTTTCGGTAATACAAGGAGTACAGGCCTGAAACTTGCAGGAATGATTGGTGTTGCTATTGGGCATAACATACTAAGCGGGCAGCCCTGTAGCTCAAAGGGCACTAAAATGGGGGAATTTCAAAAACATGACGAAATATGACTTTTCTTCGTAAAACCGGCAAAATGACGATTCTAAAGATTTTCAATTCTCAAAAAACGCTGCAGAGATGGTTTCTATGGTGTGGAACAGAGCTTAAATATCAGGTTCATTTATTTGTCGAACTTCCTGCTACAATCTGTGTTGATTAACAACAGATTCAGTGCTTTGATTCTAGAAGGTGCCGATTTCTTAACTATGGGATTTTCACTCATGTTTTTGAAATTCCCCCATTTTAGTGCCCTTTGAGCTACAGGGCTGCCCGCTTAGTATGTTATGCCCAATAGCAACACCAATCATTCCTGCAAGTTTCAGGCCTGTACTCCTTGCAATACCGAAAAAAATAGATTTGCGTGGACCACCCTCATTCCTAGTTTTTCGGTCATAAAACCAGTATGAGTCGGAATTTTGGCACCACACTTGCAGAATATTTAGCCAACCATGTTGTTAATTTTTGCTGAAAATTTGAGCCAAATCGGTAAAGAAGTGACTGAGAACGAAACGTTTTAGTGAAGGCCGAAAAAGCGATGGGACATTTTTTTATCTATACTGTATGTAACGGTGGGTCTTCCCCCGCCCGAGTTAGGCCGGACCCCACCTCCCTTTTGCTAGATAAAGTGTTGGCTGCTTCCAAAGAATTTACTAAAAATTGCATACAACGGGGGTCTGGGTGTCTGCCCCCACCGGCGGACTTAGGCCAGACCCCCCAATCGGGATCCCCGACACGATTTTTCTGGCAAGTAATTTTGAAGCAAATTTTTGCGATTTTTTACAATTTCATACAATTGCTAATAATTTCCTGTAACACAGTTTGAGCCCTAGTTAGGGATGTTTTACGATCATTAGCCGAATTTTTATTGCAATTTTTGAACGTTTTAAAGTCCATGTCAAAAAAGAGCGGACTGGCGGTTTTTTGCGAATAACTCCTTATGGGTGCATCGGAGCGCTTTTTGCCTCATAACCAAAGTTGTAGAGTGGCTCGAGCTCGGTACTATGGTGCAACCTAATCTGCGCAACGCGCCAAGGTAATGCTAATCTGCGCAACGCAAAAAAATCAGCTTTTCCTGTAGTTGGGATGAACGCAAGTTTTTCAGTGAATTATAATCTACAGACCTCGAGGATTTCAAAAATGTATTCATTTTTCTTCTAGGTGGAACGGTTCCAGAGTTATACACCATCAAAGTTGGCCGAAAATGCTAAAAATGGCCATTTTTGGCGATTTTCAGATTTCTGGGGGGGGATTGGAATAACTCTGGACCAACTCAGCCGATCAGGCTGAAATTCATATATATGGTGTAAAATTTAGTTTTACGTCGATTGACACACATAAGAACCCTGAAAAATTGACCCTGATACCGTAATCCCGATTTTTTCAACTTTAGGTCATTTGATTTTTTCTCTGGTTGCATATAGTAGTTTAAGCCCTCTACTGTGGTTAAAAATGTACTTTTTAACGTGTTTTGAATCGATTTCAGTCCATTCTGAAGCCATTCGGATACTGTAGTGTGTGGTCCTGGCACGAAAATAACTTTTTGTCAATTTGCATTGTTCCTGCGGCAAAGAAATGACCTATAGAGTAGGCAGTAAACGTTTTCATGGTCGGGGAATCCATTGCTGACATAACTATAATCACTGGAATACTGTATTTTAGGTCCCAACACGAAAATTGTTATTTTGCGTTTATGCATGCCTGGTGCAAGGAAACGCTCTATAGAGTAGGGAATAAAAGGTTTTCAGGGGTGGGGAACCTATTTCTGACATAACCGTCAGTGCTGGGTTACTGTATTTTGTGGTCCCGACGAGAAAATTGTTATTTTTTGCAATTTAGGTGTTCCTGTTGCAGGAGAAAGCAAATATAGTAGGTAATCAAACTTATGAGTTTGTACATTCGTTCCAGGACCACAATATACAGTAATCCAGTAACATTCGCTATGCCCTGAATGAATTCGCTGAAGCCTACAACCTTTAGTGCTTGTCAATTCATCGTTTCCTTGCAACCGAAACACCCAAATAGCAAAAAATAACAATTTTCTCGTCGGGACCACAAAATACAGTAACCCAGCAATGACGGTTATGTCAGAAATAGGTTCCCCACCCCTGAAAACCTTTATTCCCTACTCTATAGAGCGTTTTCTTGCACCAGGCATGCATAAACGCAAAATAACAATTTTCGTGTTGGGACCCAAAAATA
>JASANB010002028.1:0-25095 GCA_030248155.1 Sabatieria punctata | reverse complement strand
GTGTGAAGACCGTCCTAAAAGTGACATGCAGGCATCAAGGGGATAAGTACAACTCCTTTGATACCTACCATGTCGCTTTTACGACGGTCTTCGTCCCCGGCCTAGGACGCCGACCGCGTTTTTGACATCAGCATTTTTGGTCGAAGCCCCTGACGGCGGATGCCCCGATGGCGTAGACCGGTCGTGTTCTCGCGATTAGGATGTCGACATCCTTTTGTCGCTGGTAGAGAAAGAGTTCCCAAAAAAAATTATTTCTACATCAGATCCCTTGGGATGGACATCCCTAGAGCTAGAGATGTGACACGTCTCTAGGGGACATTGGAAACAGCAAATGTTTTAGCTACAATTGCAGTTTGGAACTCTCGCTGTTTGGCCCTCATTAGTACACATGGATGAACTCGTAGCCACAGTATTGAAAAGCGGGCACTTTTATTGGGCAAACAGTCCACCACCGGTCAGTGTTTAGAAAAGCAGTAGCGCCAAAAATGTTTCTGCTACCACTTGCTGTCAGCAACCAAAGTTGATATTTGGAAAAATTTTTGGGACGCGGCTGACATCACGCCCCCGAAAAAGTAAAAAAGACATCAGCCAAAAAGGTAGGCATCAAGGGGATAATCAAGGCAAACAGATCAAGGCATATTTATGGTTAGAAATCAACATGTAACAGGGCCCTGGGGATTTGCCCCACGCTAGTTAGGCCAGGTAGGTGTCGATTGTTTTGACGCGTAAGCTTTCGCTGAAATTACATTTTTTAGAATTTCGTTCAGCCTCTAAAATTGCTGAAATCGCCGGTAAAACAAAACTCTTTTAGCTATATTTGAGCCCAAATTATGCCGGCACAGTTGGTGTAGTGGTTTAGGCCGCATGACCACTGTGCGCGATAATGTACGCTCATCCTCTCGGCGTGGCAAGTTTCTTGCTGCAAAGAGTTGGTTGTCGGCATAACGCCACCGAAAGCTGGTTACAGTGAGTAGGTAGAATGGGAACCAACTGGATCTGCCATTGCACCGAAGCCGCTCCAATAGCATGCCACGTTGGAAAAGATCAATGACGTCAGGTGCTGTCTGAGAAACCAACAGTAAGGCCGATACCGGTTTAGATTCGCTGGCCGGGCGGCCGTTGGGAGCTGACAGCACCATGACGTCAATGCGCCAGGCACTCTCTTAGTACTAATAATAATATCCTGATCCCCTCCCCTACTTAAGTAATAATTTGCCTACCCCCTACTGTTATTTTACTAGTGGATTTTTATTTTACTATTTACTAAATTTACTACAAATTCAGCGTGTGAGAAAATATAAGCCAATGGCTTTGAATCGAGACCATAACTACATGTACTGTGCGTCAAAACAATTAAAATTATGCCCACCTCAGTGATTTCTGCACTTTAAAAAATTACGTAATGATGTCGCCAACCATAATGATTAGTAATAATTTGGCGAACCCCCTCCGCTCATGCCATTACGTAATTTTGCATGCCTCCAAACCTGTTAATAGCTAAAGTGTCGTCACTACTGTAATTTTTCGCTTTGGAATATCCTGAAAATAAAGCAACTGCTCAAAAATTTTGTGCGGGGTCGTAAATAATGTTTGGGAGCGAACTTTGTAGGTGTTGTAAGAACCTCCTGTAATGTTTTATGTACAACCACTACCTACATACTTTTAAAGTATGCAAAAAGCTTCATACAAACCTGTTTGTTGTGAAATTCTGCTCATTTACAGTGAATTTCCCACGCAACTCCTCGGCGCTTGCAAAAACGCTGGACAATTGCCCTGGTAAACCGGCGCACACTGTCCGTCATATGGGTGCATTTACAACATCAGTCAACAAAACTTTTTACCAACACACTGATCGATCAGTATTTTTTGTTTTCAACCAGTGACACATTGACAGCGCGAGCGCCTAGAGCGTTATCGTCAGCAAAAGTCCCAGTGCCGGGTACAAACAAGCTTTTAAAATCGGTTTTGCGTCGTTGCCCCACTTGCGACCAGTTCTTCCTACTCTTCTTGCTCTGAGCGATGACAGACAGCTAGACTACGTAGTCTCTCTCACTACTGCCGTTCTGATGGTGACCTCACAGAAAGCCCCTGTCAAAACAGTGTTTAGGTTCCCGAAAATTACACTACACTACTCTCACTCTTCTTACTCTGTATTGGCACTAAGTATGCAGTATACTCTATTTTAGCAGCACACTACGTACTGCAAGTGCATAAAAGATGTTTTACGATTTTAATAACTTTGACTTTTTGAAAGAGTCTGCTGCCACTTGAATCTAGGCCCCCATTTTAGCAGAACCTCAAACGTAATGGTGTCTGTAACCTAAAAAAAACCTGCCCATTTTAACACCAACAACACTGTCTAATTCCCATTCTAATTTTTATCACGTGCACAAATGACTTTTTGAAAGAGTCTGCTGCCACTTGAATCTAGGCCCCCATTTTAGCAGAACCTCAAACGTAATGGTGTCTGTAACCTAAAAAAACCTGCCCATTTTAACACCAACAACACTGTCTGATTCCCATTCTAATTTTTATCACGTGCACTAAGTGAGTGATGATCATTTAGATTTGACGTGTCATTTGAAACCAGGGGCCGATTTCATAAAACGTTCATATTTATGATTTTATGAGTTATGAGGATATGAGCTCATAGTATGAGTCCTCATAAAGTCGGTTTCACAAAGTTTTGCGCGCACTCATATTTATGATTCCGATTTTATGAGCAATTTTATGAGTCGCAAAAAGAAGAACAAATAAAAAAGAACAGAAAAATGAGTTTGGCCTTGAATTCGTGTAGAAAACTCTGGTAGCATCTTAGAAAAATTGTCTGGTCGCAAAAGAACGCAAAGAAAACCGTTGTATTGGACGAAAATTTCGACTCAAAGCATCGAGAGGGAAGGAAAAGCTTCTGGCAGAGGTCGACGAGCTTGTCCTGCAAATAAATACCTCGACTCCGCTTTGGTAGAAGTAGAAGGACTGGGCCAAGAAGGCACTGATCCGCAAGCCCAAAACACTGCCTCTAACGAGCATGATTACATCGAACAAACATCCTGTGATCAGGAAATAGAACCTGTTAGATGCCTCCCCTTCTGTCCCACCAGCCATGCCGATGCCGAACGTCATCAGGTACCTATCTTTTAATTTTTTTTGCTTGTAGAATTTGTTTTCTTTATCCTTATCGGTTTTCGGTAACCCTGCCCCAGCAAAATTGCCCTTATTATGTACACGAATATGCCAGGGGTTCTAGCCTGAAAACTTTTTAGCGATAGAAAATGAAAACTTTTCCCAGAATGCGATATAAAACCTAAAACTAACCACGTTTGAAGCAGTGTTTTCACTTTTCTGCAGTCGTATATGTAATGTGTACGCAGGGGTTGCTTTGTGAGTTGGGTACACTTCCGATTTCGATGGAGGTACGTATAGTAATAAAAATGAGTAGAAAATAATACAGGGTGTCCCTAAAAAATGACAACATTTCTTTTCGCTGCCATTTTCGCAATTTTTGACCAAATTGTTTGAAATTTGAAACATAAGTGCCAAAAAAGTGGGAATTTTATGTGTTAAAATTCGGTGCATCAAGATTGACCCAGTCCTGAGAAATTCAACAATATATAAAATTGAGAAATTTCAATTAAATATAGAAACAGCATGAAAAATGGAAACTTTTCTTTTTGCTGTATCTTCTTTAATTTTTGTCGGAATTGGATGAAATTTTTAATATATGCGCAGATATATGGTAAGTCAAAAGTTCTGGCATTAATCAGTCCATATCGCTAGTACTTCGAAACTAAAGAAAATCAGAGTGTTTACTGCAGCAAAGTGAAGAACGTGCAAACTCTGAGAACTAAGGAATAAGAGCACCATCCAGATGACCTCCGTTTGAGTTAATACACTGCTGCAACCGTTTCCCATAAGCATCATAAAGATTTCTTAGCATGTTTGGGGTGACAGACTGAACTATGCTTACAGGAGCTTTATTACAGCTAAGGGGCGCGAAAATCAATGTTGTCGTTGTATTGTGATCGGGATTTTTTATGTCAAGAGCTGGGCTGGGTTCATGCGCCAACTTTTGATCTACAAATCAACCCATTATTCTGCGCCTATATTCAAAATTTCATCCAATTCCGACGAAAATTAAAGAAGATACAGCAAAAAGAAAAGTTTCCATTTTTGATGCCGTTTTTACATTTAATTGAAATTTCTAAATTTTATATAGTTGAATTTCTCAGGACTGGGGTCAATCCTGATGCACCAAATTTTATCACATAAATTTCCCACTTTTTTGTCACTTACGTTTCAAATTTCAGACAATTTGGTCAAAAATTGCGAAAATGGCAGCAAAAAGAAATGTTGTCATTTTTTTGGGACACCCTGTAGAACCTAATAGAAAGTACTCCAACCCACTCCCCTCCGCGAATAGCTAAGCTTATATCGACGGCCCTTTATGTCAGAAATACAACCATCCTAAAAACTACATTCTCAGCTGCATTGCATATGTACTAAGTATGTGTGCCAAGATCTCCTAGATATTTAGAAAGTTTTCGTCTTTTTCGGTAGATTTCAGTGTTTTCTAACACTTAGAAAAGTCTATCGTCCAAAATTTTTTATTATCTAGAGTACTGTTGCTAAGTAAATTATAATTATAATTTTAATTATATTTTTTAGAAATTTACTAATACAAGTAAATTATTTGGTAAGTAAATTATAATTAAATTAAATTTCTACGAAAACAGGCAAAGTTAATTATAATTATAATTTGCAAATTATACTTACCAAAAATAATTTACTTAATTTACTTAAAATATACTTAATTTACTTACACAAGCCTAGCTACTGCTGAACCTTTTTGGCAGAATGCAAGTGTTGCATCAGTGTGCTTTCGGTATCTATACCTTTCAATGGCAAGCCATATTTACAGTACAATTTTCCCGGGATCCCGATCCCGCCCGCCCACCGCCTTTTGTCTTTGTGCTGGTTTCTATTAATCTCCCACAAAACAAACTACTCCGTTTTATCTGCCGAGCAAAAAGTGAATATTAGGTACTTTTCAGCCAGTTTTGCTATGCGATGATAGCATATGTTCAGTCTCGCAGGCATTGTCTGTTATGGATGCAAGCAGAAACTGACTGGAAAGCCCCTTGCGATTGAGATTCTAATACTGACCAACTGTCATTATTACTGTTGACAGACATGGCCTATCATTTCGACTGCTAGGTGAAAAATTTTCAATTCTAAGGGGCTGGCTGGAGGGAGTAGCGGCGGCTGATTGGGGGTTGAAAGGATGGTAAGCTAAAAAGTCCGATTTTTTGCTAGAATTATGGTTTTTTGGCTAATTTTTCGTTTGAATAGGTAAAAATAAGCTAGTCTGAGCTAATTCACACCTAACCTAGTCATACTTTCATCAAAATATTCTTCCAAAATACCCTGAAGGGGTAGCGGTAGCCTGAGGGGCAGTAGGTCAGAGCCTGAGCCGGGTAAATCCCCTCGCCCTTAACTCCCTTTGTCCATGTCTGTTGTTGACGTAAACCTGCGATACTCTCATTTGGTTTTCATTCTGATAACTGTTATAGCATCCTTGCTTATTTGGAAGCAAAGCTAAAGGTGTTAGCCACCAAATTCAGGCCTATTTTAAATATACTTAATGTACTTAATTTAATTAAATGTGGTAAGTAAATTATAATTAAATTAAATTTCTCTCAGATATGGTAAGTAAATTTTAATTTAATTATATTTCTCTGGGCATGTGGTAAGTAAATTTTAATTTAATTATATTTAAAATAAACTTACTTAGCAACAGTAATCTAGAGCGGTTTTTAGCCGGCTTTACGCTTTTGACCGATTTTTCATCGATTTTTAGTTCGGAAATTTGAGGTCAGCAGAAGGCCATCCCGGCCACCCGTGCTCAAACTCCAAACCCCTCCTCCTTTGGCGATGACCTGTTACGTATGTGCAATAGTACGTACAGACTTAAACGTAGAACGTTTCTGCACAACCACAATCTTTTCACAAAAGTATGAAAATATAAATGATATCGGCTTTTCAAATTGAAATTTCCCTATCCTTTTAAATCGGCTATTGGTTTTTACTCGATATGGATGTGGATTGATAGATGTACAATTTGTATTCGTTACGATCTAGCATCGCTCTCTCATGAGAAACTATGTATTAGCTGTTTCAGTGTGAACTAAAAATCAGCGGCCAGTTCCTGGAGGAGACCGAACTACAGGGTGTCCCAAAAAAATGACAACATTTGTTTTTGCTGCCATTTTCGCAATTTTTGACCAAATTGTCTGAAATTTGAAACATAAGTGCCAAAAAAGTGGGAATTTTATGTGTTAAAGTTTGGTGCATCAGGACTCACCCAATCCTGAGAAATTCAACAATATATAAAATTGAGAAATTTCAATTAAATGTAGAAACAGCATCAAAAACGGAAACTTTTCTTTTTGCTGTATCTTCTTTAATTTTAGTCGGAATTGGATGAAATTTTGAATATATGCGCAGAATAACGAGTTGATTTGTAGATCAAAAGTTGGCGCATAAACCCAGCCCAGCTGTTGACATAGAAAATTCCGATCCCGATACAACAACAACATTGATTTTCGCCCCCATTAGCTGTAATGAAGCTCCTTGTAAGCGTAATTCAGTCTGTCACCCCAAACATGCTAAGAAATGTTTATGATGCTTATGGGAAACGGTTGCAGCAGTGTATTAACTCAAACGGAGGTCATCTGGATGGTGTTCGTATTCCTTAGTTCTCAGAGTTTGCACGTTCTTCATTTTGCTGCAGTAAAAGCGCTGATTTTCTTTAGTTTCCAAGTACTAGCGATATGGACTGATTAATGCCAGAACTTTTGACCTACTAAATATCTGCGCATATATTCAAAATTTCATCCAATTTCGACAAAAATTAAAGAAGACACAGCAAAAAGAAAAGTTTCCGTTTTTGATGCTGTTTCTACATTAATTGAAATTTCTCAATTTTATATATTGTTGAATTTCTCAGGATTGGGTGAGTCCTGATGCACCAAACTTTAACACATAACATTCCCACTTTTTTGGCACTTATGTTTCAAATTTCAGACAATTTGGTCAAAATTTGCGAAAATGGCAGCAAAAAGAAATGTTGTCATTTTTTTGGGACACCCTGTACTAGCTGAAGCTCGAAATTTTCGGAAGGAAGAAGAAATAGGTCTGGACCATCAAGTCGGTGTGTTTGAACGGATTTAGGGGTTTAGCAATGTCTGCTCGTGTTCAGATCTACGAGTCACACAATAACTGTTTGTGTGCATTTGAACATGTTAGTTTTTGTTCGATTTGCTTCCATTATAAAACTTTCTTTGAACTAACAAAACTGAAACCGATACAATTTGTTCAAACTTCAAACTGAGAACATGTACCACTACCGAAATTGGTTGATCAGGCGATCACGTCTGGTTTTAAGAAGCTCTTGCGACAGCTCCTCGAACTTTTCAGGCTCTTCAGGATAATGTGAAAGCTACAGTGTATCCTGCTCGAAAGACACGTTCCCTCCTTGGCCGCTCATCTTGGTTTTGCAAACTGTAGCTGGACGAATCATTAATCGAGCATTTCTTTGAGATAGAACAACTTTACACTGGAAAAGCAAAATTTTATGAGTCACCTACCCACTCATAAAATGCTAGGAACACACACTCATAAATCATAAAATCATAGTATGAGGCAAAACTTTTATGAAACAGGCGCCCTCATAAATTCGATGATTTTACTCATACTTATGAGATATGAGCTCATACTTATGAAAGTATGAGTTCACCTTTATGAAACCGGTGTTCTCATAGAATCATAGAAAATCTGTCATAATATGAGCTCATGACTTTTATGAAATAGCCCCCAGTAATAACTGATGGGACCACCCAAAATCGTATCGCCACCAACGATCTCCCGGGCCTCAGGAACAAGTTTCTAAAATCGGTTGTTTTTTGTTGTCCTCTCTACGATTCTCTACACATTCTTCTTCCTTCCTACACTTACTCTAACTAATGGGTCATATTTCTAACTTCTGTTGTAACCGTGAGCTGCCAAGATGAACCATTAGTAAACGCTCAATAAAATCCGAGCGAACCTGGAGACGGAAGAAGAGAAGAAAAGGTATGTGGTGAGAAAGGGACAGATTGTGTGCAAAGGTGCTAATCGTTCTGTGCGAGTACTGTCGGGAAACGAGTTGAGCACCTTGTTGGCCTAAATCACTCTAGCCATGTAACAACAACAATGAAAAGCAGCAAATCTCGTTACTTCCTTACTTTTAATGCTCGAAGTGTAGTTAACAAAGCAGCTCAACTCGAGTTCTTGATTGGTAGTTACGACCTGTTGCCTATCTGTTGCATTTCGGAAACATGGCTTGATGCAGACACTCACATAGACACCACATTCCCCTTCTCTGACAAATACAGCATCTACCGTAATGACAGACAGACTAGAGCTGGGGGTGTTGCCCTTCTTGTTCCAAAAGAGATCAGTTCGTTTGTAGTAGCAAAAAGTGAGTCCTTGTCCTTTGAGGCTATTGTTGTAGACAGCAAGTTTTCGGATCGATGGGTCAGATTTATTAGTGTCTATCGTAAGCCTGCCCTCTTTGACAACATGCCCGGAAATTTGATTAGATTTCTAAGAGAGCATTTAGTCTCTGGCAAGCCAAGCATAGTAGCTGGTGACTTTAACTATCCTGATATTAACTGGAATCTGCTCACAGCCCCTAACTACATGGGTCAGCTGGAGTTTTTGAATTTCACTCTAGGTCATGGTCTTGAGCAGCAGGTGGGCGAAGCTACCCGTTGCAACAATATCCTTGATTTAGTGTTTCAGTCTGAGCCAAATTTACTAACCAATGTAGAGGTGGAAGCACCAGTGCCAGGTTGTGACCACAGTATAGTTAGTGCGATTTTGGGCTTAACCGTAGATAATAAGATTCCGAACAAATCGTTTAGAAATTATAGGAAGGTAGACTGGCAAGCGATGTTGTCTGAATTAATCAATATTGATTGGAGCATTCTATTTGCTACTTGTGCAGTTGTGGATGATTTTTGGGAGGTAACAAAATCAGTCTTGTTAGAGCTAATTGAAAGGCATGTGCCTATAGTTCAGACGAGTGGAGTGAAGCTGAAGAAGTGGTCAAGAGAAACGCGTCGTTTGGATTACATCCAACGAAAGTTGCACAAGAGAGCAAAAAGAACGCATGACCCAATTGACTACGAAGTTTACTTGGCTGCATCTCGCGAAGCACAGCGAGCGGTACGCAACGAAAAATTTGAAAAAGAGCGACGAATTTTGAGTAACGGAAATAATCAACAATTCTATTCCTATGTCCGGTCAAAAATGACTGTGAGATCTTCGATACCGTGTTTGAAAAATACTGCAGGCCGAATTTTAACTGAACCTAAAGAAAAAGCAGATATGTTGAATTCCTTTTTTGCGTCTGTTTTTGTAAAAGACGACGGAAAGTCCCCGGTTATGACAACGACTGATTTACCCAAGAGTTTTAGTAACATACAGTTTTCGCCCAATGAAGTCTATTCCTATCTAAGTCTTTACCACCGAAATTATCGTCTGGTCCAGATCATTTACCCTCTATTTTATTTAAGAATTTAGCATTAGGGCTTGCCCAGCCTCTAAGCACGGTTTTCGAAATCTCTTTTAAAACCAGTAAAATCCCAAATGAATGGCGGGAAGCCATAGTGACCCCTCTTTTTAAGAAAGGATCTGCGACTTCTACTAACAACTATAGGCCAATCAGTTTAACTTGTGTTGCTTGCAGGGTTATGGAAAGTATTGTAAAAGACAAAATGGTTGCGTTTGCAAAAAGAAACTCATTGATTACTGCAGAACAGCACGGATTTTTGGCTAAACGTTCTGCTGTGTCCCAGTTGCTTGAGTGCGTAGATGACTGGACAAAAAGTCTGGCGACCAATAACTTTACTGATATTCTTTATCTTGACGTAGCTAAAGCTTTTGACAGTGTTAGCCACCCAAAATTAATCTACAAGCTTGAAAAGCTGGGTTTCCGTGGCACACTGTTGAATTGGCTATCGGATTTTGTGTCTAATCGTAGACAGAGGGTCCGTGTTGACCAGACCTTGTCCGACACAGAGCAAGTTAAATCAGGCGTTCCTCAAGGCAGTTGCATTGGACCGTTGCTATTTCTTCTGTATGTAAATGATATTACTAAGGTTGTGAAAGATAGTTCGGTTAAGCTTTTTGCAGACGACTGTAAACTTTACTTAGCAGTTGCTAAAAACGACTCTTTTAATGCCCTCAAGGCGGATTTGGAAAAAATAGTCCAGTGGGCTACCGACTCACAGCTAAAAATTGCTTTTGATAAGAGTGCTGTGGTTCACTTAGGATACGGAAACCCGGAGACGGAATACAGTTTCTCCAACCAAGTTATCCCTGCGGTGAACTCTATCAAAGATTTAGGAGTTATTGTAGGCACTGATCACAGGCAAACTTTGTCTTTTTCAGAACATTGTTCAGCCATTGCTAAGAAGGGGTTTAGTAAATGTGCGCTAATTTATAATTCTTTTGAGTACCGATCTAAATCATTCCTAACAAACCTGTTTAAAACTTACGTGAGACCTGGGTTGGAATATGCCTCACCGATCTGGTCTCCATTTTTTAAAGCAGATATTGATCGCATAGAGAGTGTGCAGAGATCATTTACGAGACCAATACCGGGCTTCAGGTGGTTTGACCCAAATCGTATCACTTACCCTGACAGGCTAGGCGCTTTAAATTTACAGTCCTTAGAAGAGCGTAGGATTATCAGCGATCTGATACTGGTGCATAAAATGGTTTATGGTTATATCGATCTGCCATTAAATCGATTTTTTACTTTTGTCAATCAAAACCCACGAGTTCGGGTCTTAACTAGGGGTCACCCACTGAAATTATCTCCTGTAAATCCATCTGGTCGAGACTATAAATTCATTACATGCAGAACGTCTTTCTTCTCAAACAGAGTATATCAGGACTGGAATAATTTACCTTTTGAAATAGTTACGAACCCAGATCCAAATCAATTCAAACGAGCATTATCTGACTTCTTTAAGTTAAACCGACTCTTGTCTAGAGGTAGGGGTTCAATAGTCTGAATTTGACCCACCCCTCCTCCTCGCCACACGCACACACACAGCACAACACATAAATACAGCCAATAGCAAATCGTACAACAACGCGCGGTATGTATGTTTCTGTTAATAGTTAACTGTAAACAGCTTTACTTTTCAAGAGCTTATTAATTTGATTTTTCACAATCTTGTCAATATGTGATTCAAATGATTATTTTGATTTTCTAATTCTCGATGTACATGTGTGTTTTTTCTTTGACTATAATTGCTGTGTTTTTGTTTGCTGCCATATGTAAATTTGGGCGAGCAAGGTGTTTCTGACATTAGACTGTATAACCTGTTAGATCTATAAATAAATAAGTGCAGTGCATGCTCGGGCATAAATTGAGCTTATTGAAATAATCGAGAGATGCAGAGACAGGCAAATTTTGGCTAGAACATGAGTGTGTGCTATTTGAGCATCCATCTTGCGCACAGTCTTGTCTAGTGTTCCTTCACTTGCTACTTATACTTTTCGACTCTGCTTTTCTTCCGGGCTGCTTCGTTTGAGCATCCATCTTGTGCTCTGGTTTACGCAAATTATGCTTCACATACACTAATTGTGTGGGTTTAGAGTTGTAGGTGGGCCAGTTGTTGAGAGAGATTAGCGCAGGCAGAGTGGACACCAACAAATGGCCCACCTACTAGGGTCGATCAGTCATTCTTTTGTTGTGACAGGTTGACATGTCAGGCAACCAGTTATGAGTAATGACCGGACCGCCCAGGGCGTTATCGTCACCAGCAATCTTTTAGCGGCGAGTGGCCAGTTTCTTCTAAAATCGGTTTTGTGTTGGTGGCCTATTTTCTTACTCCTTTTCTTCACACCCGTCTCAGCGATGGAACCGAACTACTTCGTCTTTTTAAGTTTGACTGTTCTTATGGTCTCTTGTCAGAATGAACCGGTTGTAAAAGTCCGTTGCAAACCAGGAGAGAAGACTGGTTCCTTGAGACAGTGGAGGGATCCGGATACAGACACATTTTGGCTTGAACATCAATGTGTCTCGTTCGAAAATCCATCTTGCGCACGGGTTTAAAAACTAACCTGTTTTTTCGGTAAACAGTCAGCACCAGTTTATTTAGAGCTGTAGTTGGGAGGCGTCTTGTCAAGATAGTAAGGCCTGGAAGGACGGTTCTGCAAATCGCGTCTATATGGCTGGAGTTGGGACAGAAATCTCAGAGGATGGTACTCTGCAGAGGTCAGCATAGCCTGTCTGACAAAGCCAGTGCTACTGCTAGGTACATTTATAGTTCGTTTGCGCTCTGCTGCAGTAGTGGTTCCTCCAGCCTAAGTCAGTGCTCCTGGGAAACCATTGAGGTTGACGAGCCTATGGACTTCGCAGGGAAAATAATAGGAGACTTGTCAATGGAGAACAGAGACGAGTATAAAGCCGTTTTTGTTTGCCAGCTAGAAACTTTGACTACTAGAGCCCTATAAGGCCAAACTTTCAATTTTGGGTCTTGATGGGACGAATGACCAAGATTCAATTGAACCAAAAGACAGTGTTTTTAGTAAAAGCAGACATTTTCAGGGGTAGCTTTAGCTATTAAACAGGTATTTATTTGAAGATGATCGAAAAATCAGTACATTGGTGACGTTGCCAACCAGGTTCGCGTTATACAAGTAAATGACTGTTACCCTCTTCCAGCGATGTCATTGTTGAAGTGAACGTTTGCAAAATCACCACTCTTGTCAAAGGAAAATGCGATGAGAGCAAGAGGCAGAAAGAAGACGAGACCAAACAAGCAGAAGAAAGTGAAGACAATGTAGAGCAATTGGAGAATGAGATCAGTAGACAGACCAGTGAAATGCACGCCAAGAAGAGTGCAGTTGAGCTTGGTGCTGGGCTCGGTTACGGACTGGGCGTGGGACTGGGTGTTGGACTGGGCGTGGGTGTTGGGGTTCCCCTCACCTTCATTACCACGCCTTCCACTACCACAGGTGAAGCATTAATTAGTAGCCCAACAAACCAGACGTCAGCTAAAGGCCATTCAGAATCCACTCGGTTTCTGTTTTGTGCAAAATTTTTCGATTTTCTTAGATCCGTTTGTTTCTAGCTCTGTACTTGAACCTGACATAGTACAGGGTGTCTCAAAAAAAATGATCACATTTCTTTTACTGCCATTTCCGCAAATTTTGACCAAACAGGCTGAAATTTGGAAAATAGGTGCCAAAATTCGGGGAATTTTATGTGTTAAAGTTTGGTGCACTAAGCTTGACTCATTCGCGAGAAATTTCAAAAAAAGTGAAATTTGGTAATTTCAATAATGAAAGCCGGTCACCGAAGAAATGATCACATTTCTTTTTACTGCCATTTCCGCAAGTTTTGACCAAATAGGCTCAAATTTTGACCATAGGTGGCACAATTCGGGGAATTTTATGTGTTAAAGTTTGGTGCACTAGGCTTGACTACAGTGGGAAAATATCGAAATTTTTAAAACATATTAATATAACTATACATATATGTTTTTCGCCAATCAAACATATAAATAACACATATAGTTATATGTTTCTTAAAATTGAATATGCACATATTTTTAAACATAAAACATATTTGTGTAAAAGTCGCTTATTCACTTATACTTTGTCTTAATTTTCGTTAATTCAAACTTGAGATTCTGAATTTCCTGTTTAAAACGGTTTGTAACAAGTTAGATAGCGTACTCAGATTCAATAAGTTTAAGTGAAAGTCAGATTTTGGAAAAGTTTACTGTCAAACAGCAACCAAAAGTCTTGAAATCATGAATTCCTATAGCAAAAATATGTATATGTTTCCAGAAACATATTGGCCTCAAAACATATAAATACAAAACATATTTGACATGCAAACATATTGAAAAACATAAACATATATGTTTTCCAAAAAACAAACATATTTATGTTTTAAAACATATACATAAAACATATATGTTTCCCACAGTAGGCTTGACTCATTCCCGAGAAATTTAAAAAAAGTTAAATTTGGTAATTTCAATAGTGAAAGCCGGTCACGGTATCTTTTCTAATTTTTGTCGGAATTGGATGAAATTTGGAGTGTAAACGCAGAAGTTCAGGGTAATTCGTGTGTAAAAAGTTGACGCATGAACTCCAACGCTATCGTTAGAGTTTAGGCGATAATGTAATGCAACGTTTTTTCGGTGACCGGCTTTCGCTCTTGAAATTACCAAATTTCACTTTTTTCGAAATTTCTCGAGAATTAGTCAAGCCTACTGCACCAAACTTTAACACATAAAATTCCCCGAACTTTGGCACCTATAATCCAAATTTCAGCCTATTTGGTGAAAATTTACGGAAATGGCAGTAAAAAGAAATGTGATCATTTTTTCGGTGACCGGCTTTCATTATTGAAATTACCAAATTTCACTTTTTTTGAAATTTCTCGGGAATGAGTCAAGCTTAGTGCACCAAACTTTAACACATAAAATTCCCCGAATTTTGGCACCTATAGTCCAAATTTCAGCCTATTTGGTCAACATTTGCGGAAATGGCAGTAAAAAGAAATGTGATCATTTTTTTTGAGACACCCTGTAGTTAAAGCAAGCTACACATTTTTACTATTACTGTTGCTTGGATTGTATTTTCAGAATGTGTGTGTGTAATATGTATGTGAATTACATATTAACTGTCAAATTTGTATGGTAATTTGTGTATACACATTCAGAAAAGCAATGTGTATTTTTGTGTATATATCTGACGTGTATGTGTATTGCACTGAGGTGCAAACTTTTGGCCAGATTTTGAGTCAGAAAACAAGAAAAATCAGATCTATCACAGTCCACTGTTTGAAAAACTAGGATATCTTTGAAATTGAGTTACTTGGGCCATGTTTAAGCTTTGTGAGGATATCTGTACACTCTTAGTACTGCAAAAACATCAAAATTTTAAAATTCTGTTGCATAATTTATCGATTTTTGCCGATCAAATACACATACACAAAAATACACATTTTGAGCACTGTTTGTGTATGGTAATGTGTATCCGAATTTTCAATGTGTGTGTGTATACACATAAAAAACAGTGTGTATTTGTCTGTATGGTAGGTGTATATACACACACCAACAACAGTATTTACCATCTTTCTTCCAAGAAGCTACGTATTCCGATGAGCTAGGCTCTCCAATAAGCCACCTGATTCTCTTTCTGCACGATCACACGCATTTCAGTTGCCACTTGTCCTGATACAGAATGCTGCTTACCAATAGATGCTGCTACCTATAAGCCAGTGTATGCGATTCCAGTCACATTTCCAACCTTTGAATATGATCAAGAAAAGATCGCTGGACGTTATCCGCCAGGAACTGTGGCACCAGCTACCTGTCCTGATCCGTTTATAACGATCATCTGGGCAGGTGGCGAAACCGCTGCAAGAGCGCCTTATTCATTTACATGTGAGAAGGGTTCGTGGATGTGGGACACTCACATTGTAACAGAGATTTTCTGTTAGTGTTTGCAACTATGATTACTACTGTATGCACTACTGCTGTAATCTGTTGGTTAAGGTGTTTACAGTATAAGAATTGAAGCATTCAGATGAACAAATGGTCATACTTTAGTAGATTTTAAGTTGTTTTATTCTGCGGGGAACAATAAACGGCTTCTTTCTCTTTAACTTGAAACATCAGACGGCGTTGAATCTACAGTGTTGAACCAACAAGCGCCAGAAAGACAAGTATCGGGGCATCCAACCGTGCGCAACCAAATTCTGTATCTAGAGAAACAAGTGAATGGTGATCGCTTCAGTACCCACCCACGTTTGAGGGGGTGAAGCCGGTTCTAGGGGGTAACTGAAGTTCTAGTATGCACTGTTCGTGTTCGTCTGACATCTATTTTAAGAGTCAGTGTCTGATTCGATCGAGTCTTGGTATTCAGACCCAAAATTGAAAGTTTGGCGTAGAGGGCTGTAAGTTGGCACACTAATACTACTTGATGAGTTATTCAACTGCTGCTGAGGAATTCCCAATTCGACACTCCACGCTCGAGATATAAGCCCGCGAAAATCGGCTTGCTTAACTAGTGGACGAAAATTTCCAACTTGAATTTCTTTCTTAGTGACAAGGGTTGGGACTTAAAAATTGGGGCTTTTAGGTAACTTTTCGAGTAGATTAAGAATCTTTAGTCCAAAATTGTTTTCGATGAAAAAAATTTTTTTCGCCCCCCTTTGGAGCCCCCCAGCTCGACTGGAACCCCCCCTAGATGCACTTTTTTATTTTAGAATTTCGTAGCGCTATTCAGGACCTACATTTTGGTGTAAAATATTCAAGATTTGAGAGGTAGGTTTTTGAGAAAATTCACTTTGAATGTCCAAAACCGGGAAAATTCGCCAACTTTCAGTGTACTCGGAAATGTCGCAAACGATTCCTAGCCTTTAAATCGTAACTGAGACCTAAAAATTGGGGCGTTTAGATAAATTTTCGAGTAGATTAAGAATTTTCAGTCCAAAATTGTTTTCCATGAAAAAAATTTTTTTCGCCCTCCTTTGGAGCCCCCTAGCTCGACTGGAACCCCCTGTATACATATTTTATTATTTTGGAATTTCGTAGCGCTATTCAAGAGCTACATTTTGGTATAAAATATTCAAGATTTGAGAGGTAGGTTTTCGAGAAAATCGACTTTGAATGTACAAAAACCTGCTTTTTTGTCCCTATTGTCTGGCGATTTTGTTCATTCAAAGTACGGTTGGACGCATATATGCAATATACAATATCAAACAATGCATATATGCATGGTTTTTGGCATGCATATACGCATATGCAATATCATATGCATGCAAAATTCCAATATGCAATAGTCATATGCAAATTGACCTTGATATCAAAATTTTGCATATTATTAGTTTGCATATTCTTTGTTGAAGGTGTCGCTGACTTTTCGTGCTGTATACTTATGTTCTGAAGAACGTTAAACGATTCAAATAGTTGTTTTATCTATTTGGCGAGGAGAAATCCATAAATTACTCGTCCAAACAGTACAAATTTCAAAGAGGGCTAGTTTAGCCGGCACAGTTGGTGTAGTGGTTTAGGCTCTATGGCCACTGTGCGCAACGTTGTGCGCTCATCCTCTCGATGCGGCAAGTTTCTTGCCGAAAAGAGTTGGTCATCGGCACAACGCTCCACCCAGGCCACCAAAAGCTGGTTACAGCGAGTAGGTAAAATGGGAACCGACTGGACCGGCTTGGCTTGGCAGTGATAGAAGGGAAAAGTCCGAGATGACGAACCACGGGGGTCGCGCAATGGACCGCATAGTGATGAGCGTAGGGCCGTAAGTAAGGTCCCCCACACATTGGATCGGATCGGATCGAGGGCTAGTGTGGCCGTTCTGGTTTTGAGCTGAGCAAAAATGAATGAGTTTGTTTAGCGAATTGCGAATTTCTGCAAGCACCTCATTGCTTGATGAATACTGTATCAGGACTTTTTAGCACAATTGTTCAAACTAAGGTGACATCCCAAAACAGACTACGTAGATTTCTGTGTTTAGGATAGTCGCCACGTTTTTGCTAATTTTTCATCAAATTAAAAATAAAAAATCAAAAACCCTTGATCTTGAGGCAAGTTTATACTGTAAATCTGTACTTTACAGAGATCAAAGCATCTCTTTCCAATTGCAGAATGGAGATGAATGGCTTGGGGGGACTCTAAACTCAAATCGCAAAGAATGGAAATCTCACCTGAGATTTTTCAAATTCTGAATTTTTTACTTTGTAAAACTACAACAGGACTACAAACGGTTAGGTATACCACATTAGAGAGAACACAAAATGCATGCAGTTGCAAACAGTAATTTAGCAAAAATCTGTAATGTCAACCATCTTTTATCTAAAAACTACGAAATGAGTTGTCTTTCATGCCAAACTGCGTTTCCCCTGTTGTTTTTTTCCAGTTAAGGTCTGCATCTGTAAAATAGGTATACCTAATAAATGCTAAAGATTGCGTAAACCAAACTCGAAAATGCTTGCAAAACGTCCAGTTATCGATTTCAGGCCGCCTTGATAAAATATGCAAATATGCAAAAAAAATGTACATATCTCATTTTTGCATGCATATGATATATGCAATATCAATATGCACGAGAGATTGCATGCATATATTCATATGCAATATCATATGCATCCCAAAAATCCGATATCATCCAACCATAATTCAAAGTCAATTTTCTCGAAAACCTACTTCTCAAATCTTGAATATTTTATACCAAAATGTAGCTCTTGAATAGCGCTACGAAATTCTAAAATAAAAAAGTGCATCTGGGGGGGGGGGGGGTTCCAGTCGAGCTGGGGGGCTCCAAAGGGGGGCGAAAAAATTTTTTTAATCCAAAACAATTTTGGACTGAAAATTCCTAATCTACTCGAACAGTTAACCAAAAGCCCCAATTTTTAGGTCTCAGTTACGATTTAAAGGCTAGGAATCGTTTGCGACATTTCCGAGCACACTGAAAGTTGGCGATTTTTCCAGGTTTTGGACATTAAAAGTGAATTTTCTCAAAAACCTACCTCTCAAATCTTGAATATTTTACACCAAAATGTAGGTCTTGAATAGCGCTACGAAATTCTAAAATAAAAAAGTGCATCTAGGGGGGGTTCCAGTCGAGCTACGGGGGCTCCAAAGGGGGGCGAAAAGATTTTTTTTTCATCGAAAACAATTTTGGACTGAAAATTCGTAATCTACTCGAAAAGTTAGCTAAAAGCCCCAATTTTTAGGTCTCAGTTACGATTTAAAGGCTAGGAATCGTTTGCGACATTTCCGAGCACACTGAAAGTTGGCGAATTTTCCCGGTTTTGGACATTCAAAGTGAATTTTCTCAAAAACCTACCTCTCAAATCTTGAATATTTTACACCAAAATGTAGGTCCTGAATAGCGCTACGAAATTCTAAAATAAAAAAGTGCATCTAGGGGGGGTTCAAGTCGAGCTGGTGGGGATCCAAAGGGGGGCGAAAAATTTTTTTCATCGAAAACAATTTTGGACTAAAGATTCTTAATCTACTCGAAAAGTTACCTAAAAGCCCCAATTTTTAAGTCCCAACCCTTGTCAGTAAGAAAGAAATTCAAGTTGGAAATTTTCGTCCCATAGTTAAGCAAGCCGATTTTCGCGGGCTTATATCTCGAGCGTGGAGTGTCGAATTGGGAATTCCTCAGCAGCAGTTGAATAACTCATCAAGTAGTATTAGTGTGCCAACTTACAGTCCTCTACGCCAAACTTTCAATTTTGGGTCTGAATAGGGCAAAGGGCCAAGACTCGATCGATTCAGACACTGACTCTTAAAATAATTGAATCCCAGCCAGATCCGCGAAAAAAATTGCTTGAACATCCTAAGTTGACATTCTGACAAAATGCATGTTAAGCTCTGTTCCACAACATTAAAACCTTCCCCACGGTGTTCTCCGGTAACAGAATCGTTATTTTACTGGTTTTACGAAGAAAAGTTACATTTAGCCATGTTAAAGCCCAGTGGCACCACCAATCATTCGAGTGTGTTTCAAACAAGGCCATACTCTTTGATTTACCTGAAAAATTGGAATTTCTATGCACCACCCTGATTCTTCGTTTCAACAGCATCAGTTGGAATTTTCGCACCAAACTTTCAAAGTTTGTTGCCAGTCGTCATATCAATTTTCGCTGAAAATTGATAGAGTTGACCAAGAACGAAACGTTAGAGTGAAGGTCAAAGAAGCGATTTATCCATTCTTTATTTCAGAAGCCAACTATATTGGCTGCTACGAAATGGCAATGGCTCCAGTCGACAAACTGGTTGAATCCCCAAGCGAGTGTTTCCAGCACTGTCGCTCCGCACGTATAGGTAAGTAATAAGGAAATCTAAAATAGAAATTAAGCGACAGGATTGCCATCGACAGGACTGTTATTTGGGCTCTGGCGTTGGTTTGCGGGTGAACTGTCAGACTGATAGATCTAGCTCCGCCCACTTGTCACAGAGGCCTGTCGGATATCGATTGAGCGGCTGCTGCGATGGCTCTGTACGCTGCTGTGTGTTGTAGCGCTGGGTTTCCTGTAGGCTCTGGCCGACCAGCGTTGTTGTGTTGTTTGGGTGTGTGTTGTGTTGTATCTGGAGGCGCATAAAAGTCTGACCCGGTCTTGGTTCTGGCACAAGCGCATAAAGCGCATAAAATCAGAACAAACACTTTTCGTAAAGCGTCGAGCGTAAATTGCAATCACCGTGCTTTAAAAATAACGGGCGACCGCTTTTTTCTGTGTTGGGCACTGACGACGCGCCGCTGAGATCGAATCTACAAAAGCCATTCCAGAACGTAATAATGACTCTTGTAAGAAGTCTAACGCGATGTACTAACGCGATTGTTTTCGACGATCTGTAAACGCGTGTTAGCAGATCGCGTTTAACATCTCAGCAGTGAGAGGCGCCCAGGCGCGTTAGCACATAGCTGATGCGTTAAACGCGATCTTGTTATGTGATTTGTTAACGCGCGTTAGCAGATCGCGTTAGCCATCTGTAAAGAGTCGTTTTCCCTGTGTTAGTGCCACTGGTCAGGCGGCCATTGGGTGCTGACAGCACCATGACGTCGTCACCACGCCAGGCACTCTCTTATTGACTGGCACCCAACAGCATGGCTAGGAGTGGCTTGGCAGTGAAAGAAGGGAACAGCGTCCGAGATGACGATTTCAGGGGTCGCGAAATGGACCGTGCAGGTCTGATCATAGGGCTGTACATCGTACGGCGCCCCCCTTTGGATCGGATCTTCATTTGAAAAAACAGAGATTCATTCAAATCTTTTTCACACCCGCCACTATGCCACAGATGCAGGGGAGTATTGATATATTTAGAATGCACGCTGTCTTCGCTTAATTTCTATTTTAGATTTCCTTATTACTTACCTATATGTGCGGAGCGACAGTGCTGGAAACACTCGCTTGGGGATTCAACCAGTTTGTCGACTGGAGCCATTGCCATTTCGTAGCAGCCAATATAGTTGGCTTCTGAAATAAAGAATGGATAAATCGCTTCTTTGACCTTCACTCTAACGTTTCGTTCTTGGTCAACTCTATCAATTTTCAGCGAAAATTGATATGACGACTGGCAACAAACTTTGGAAGTTTGGTGCGAAAATTCCAACTGATGCTGTTGAAACGAAGAATCAGGGTGGTGCATAGAAATTCCAATTTTTCAGGTAAATTCATGGGCTTTCAGAATCTGTAATAAAATTTATGGCGTTTTTTGTTGTTTCAAAAATAATCGATCGCGAAGTATCCATTAATCACGATTTTATCAGTTTTCAGCAGCCAAATAAAATGGTTTGGCATGAAAATTTGATGAGCATACTAGGTTTTCTGACACGGCAAATTCAATGGCGTGATCCATTTGTGCATAGGACCATGTGATCAATCGATAGCCAGCAATGGCCATCCATGGTTCTCTCTGATGAGGGCCATTTTCCATATCAAAACTCCAAAACACCCCTCACGGAAATGAACGTTTCTCTGGGGGGCGAGCAAACTCAGACCCGTGCTATGCAGCGTTCGAAAGCTCACATCATGGGCTTTCAGAATCTGTAATAAAATTTATGGCGTTTTTTGTTGTTTCAAAAATAATCGATCGCGAAATATCCATTAATCACGATTTTATCAGTTTTTAGCAGCCAAATAAGGGACCGTGTCAGAATTAGGTGCTCGTTTCAGACCTCTGATCAGGGGTCTTAACCTCTGATCAGAGGCTCTGATTTGAACCTCGGAAACGAGGTGCACGCAGCCCTGATTTCAGTTACAGAGCTCGTTTCAGAGCCTCGTTTCAGAGGTGCCCCTGAAACGGGGTCAGGGCAGTCTCTCTTTATTATGCCACGGCTTTGTAATGGAGAACCAGAGAACTCCTGTTGGCGGCAACCTTTATAGGATTAGGATTGTGTATGGCGCGCGCATATACATAGAGGCCCAGGCCGGTCAGTGTTTAGAGACAAGTGTACGTAATTATTTGAGGTAGCAGGGCAGCCGCCGGCAGGTCAGTGTTTAGAAAGCAGTGTACGTAATTATTTGAGGTAGCGGGGCGGCCGCCGGCCGGTCAGTGTTGCTTGATCGGTGACACAAATTGGAATTTCGAAGGGGCAGCTCCTGTTCGCTCCAAAAGACTACCGATATCAGAACTGGCCGACTCCATAGAAAACGCTAGAAACTCCACTCTATAGCACTGAGTGAGTGAGGCAGAGGCTAGGTTAATTGGGGGCGTATCGAGTCATTAACAACGACTAATTGCAGTCTCAAAGCCAGCCAACAGCAGAGTATTTGTTTACGGCGCGCGAGAGAACACCTGTGTCAGATGTCAGATTAACAGCAGACCTGCTCTCGGCTGCCCTACTTAACGAAAACAGAGGCCCACATGTGACCCCTGATTTCAGAGTCAGGCACCTCTGATCGGTGCTGATCAGTTTCGTCGACCGATCAGTTTCGTCGACTGGTCAGTTTCGTCGACTGGTGAGTTTCGCCGACAATTGACCTCCTTTCTAAAGGTGAGTTTCGCCGACTGGTCAGTTTCGTCGACTGGTCAGTTTCGTCGACTGGTCAGATTCGCCGACTCAATAAATTACCGGCCAGTTTGTTGGCGATCCTACCTACGAGGAAAGCCATCGCATTTCTAACTTTTCGGACCTAATAAATAATCAGGAAACCCTATGCAACTAGAAAACTTTTCAGGGTCTGTAAACAACATAATATTTTTATCTTACATCACTCACTACGTAACGTATACTTACAGAGATTTGTATGAAACAGCACTACGAAAACAATTATCTGCCTTGCTTGTCCCTAGTCCAATGGTACACCCGTCCGGGATGAACCTGACTGTCGGTTTTGATGGTGGCTCGGTCTCGCTTGTTTGTTCCAAACTGGGCTCGACCAAAATCAATATGGCAAACGGTCGGGAAAATAGCTCACCTTTCTGCCAAAGTTTGGGGACAGGCAGTGGTGAAAGAAGGGCGGAAGGAACCAAAAGCATGAAGCAGACCAGAAACAGATGGTAGGGTAGATGATGGGATGCCGCCTATTCGTTCGATGTTTGCTGACGGCTATTGCATAAATGGGCACTTGACTGGGATGAGGTGTGTGTGGGTGGCGCCGCATAATTACACGTCTATTATCAGCGCTACCTTTGGACATAAATTATTACCATTTACACATGTTTTACCTGACCGGTTTTTTGTTGTGTCGACGAAACTGACCAGTCGACGAAACTGACCAGTCGGCGAAAGTGACCAGTCAGCGAAACTGATCCGCCGCAATTCCGGCCAGTCGACGAAACTCACCCACCAGAGTCAGATTTCGACAAAACTGACCAGTCGACGAATCTGACCAGTCGACGAAACTGATCTCAATCCCTCTGATCAGACCTCGTTTCCGAGGTCTGATCAAAATCTGACCTCTGATTTGGTCCAAAAACGAGCCTCGTTTCCGAGCTCTGATTTCAAATCAGAGCTCTGAAACGGGCACCTAATTCTGACACGGTCCCTAAAATGGGCGTTCGAAGAAAGGACACGGCATTCCTTGGACTCAAAATGAAGTTCAACAACTCATTTACCAATACGAATGTGGAGAAACTTCACCTGAAATTGAACAGGTACATATTAGAAAAATACTTTTTTATTTATTGTTTGTTTTAGGCATATCCAAAACAACGTAATCGTTACGACTGTGGCATCTTTGTGCTCGCGTTTGCTGCACTGCTTGCTCAGATAAAGCTGTATCACTTGTTTCTCAGGTAAACACGCTATTCTGTCGATTTTACAGCGCAAATATAATGTACAATGACTAGAAGTTGTGTGTATGAATGAGCTTTGTCAGGCATCGGCGTGTAGCATAGTGGTTAGTGCATTGGACCGGAAATCCAAAGGTGCTGGTTCGATTCCCGGCTGCGCTCTTGCACATGCCTAACTTTTTTCACCTTTCTATTTTGCAAGATTCGTGTTGATTTTCCCCAAACATTTCATTGGGGTAACCAGTACTTTAGCCAGAAAAAATATTATTTTGATTTGTAGACTGGTTGTATTCAATCACCAATTGTTTCAGGAAGACATCCCTTTTTGGCGTCAGTTCACAGCCATTATTGATTGCGCCAAGAATCAAATCAAACACATCTAGTATATTTCTTGCTGTAGACTAGTGTACGTTTACTTAACGTAGCTGTATGTTCTCTTCATGCTTCATACTCTTATTTTTCCTGCTCTACACTGATGTGATGTGCCCATTAGGCGCCGTATTTGTTAACTTGATAAGTGGGATGAGTATTTTGCTGTTATTCTAGTTCTGTTCAACGCTGTGGACGTATCGCACAAGAAATTTCGTGACTGGTTCCGTTTCGTTTTCAAGTGGTCTGTCGCTATATTTTTATGTTCTTAAATAATGTTAATACCTGCAAAAGTTAGTTAAAATATAATCTCGCCTTCCTGTATGGCCTGTTATTTTAATTAAGAAAGTCTGGTCAGTGTCGTGCGTCACTCTTAGCCGTACGCAGTTAGAATAACTGAATTACACGATTTGTACATTTGTGTAGGCACATGCAGCAATTCACAAACAGCACAACAATAGCTGGTTCTTTCATATGTAGGTAGATCGCTATTGTTAACCATGTTTAGTCTGTTGTGGAAGTGAACCGAATAACCTAGACTTAAAACAGAACCAAAGTTTCAGTTTTCAAGACACTTTACAGACGATCTTTTCAAGTCTGGTTATCTTACAATGCTCTTTTTTAACTATAGAATCGTAGATAAATGAAGTACAGAGCTATATCGCGTTTGGGCCACTTCGGTACCGTACGCCCTTGCCGTGGTCTATTTGGACCACGTTGGGTGGGATATACGAACTACGCACCGGTTGGACTCATTGCATTGGACCGTACTTCTGTTGCTCAACTCTTCCGCTTTTAAACGCCGATTGCACAAGCGGCCACTTCCCCGTGATCCGATGGTGCAGCTTTACATGTTAGGTCGCATTCAGGCCATTCACTTTCGGCT
>JASANB010002027.1:0-29933 GCA_030248155.1 Sabatieria punctata | reverse complement strand
CTAGAGAAACCGGCTCTTAAACTAGGGGTAACCGACCGCTACGGTTCGATTGCAACTGCTACAACTGCCGTAAATTCAATCAGTAAGCTAAAACGGCGATTTTATCGACGATTCCCCAAATTTCTAGCCATTTTTAGCCTAATCGATCGTGTAAAACTAAAAACTCTTCTCACCGCTTTCGGTCGTATTATTTCCCTTGAAGTCAACGGCCTGGGCTATCCAGCAAATGCACCGCCAGCGCCAGCTTCCGTCATCCAGTAGTTCGAGTGCCATGACCCTGAAACGAAAACTCAGTGTGTGGTATCGGCAACACCAAACAGCCCTACGATAAAGTTTGTACTTGGTAGGCAAAGATACACATAGTGCAAAAGTGCCTCATATTCAAGGTGGAAGGAAGTGCTCCATCTAGTTTGTTTGTATTTTGTAACTCTGTTTCGCTCTTAGGTAGGAGTTCTATTTTGTGCTGTGGTTTTATGTTCAAGAAATATTCATGTGAAAAAATGTGTGCGACGGCACTGTTTATAAAAATTTAAAGAACTCTTTAAATAATCTCTTTAAAACCTATAAAAGATGCAGTCAGTCGCTGAAACCTTGTGTGCGTTTAGTCAGTCCTGTCGGGAGTTTCTTTTTCTTTTTTCTTCTTTCTTTTTAACTTTTTCAAATTCACTGAGTCTTTGATTGGAGAATAAGTTTCCATTACTAAAAAGCAGAGCTAGCGCAGATAGAGAGAAGGAAACACAGAACAAGAACACCAAGTCAAGAGCAGGAAGTGGCCAGTAGTTACTTTTTTGCGTCGGAAGCTGCCTCAGGTGCGGCGTAAACTGGAGGCGGGTATTCTTCTTTGGCCCAGAGGCCGCGCCCGCCGGCTGTGCGTTAACGCGGACGGCTTTCAGGAACGGCCGCCCGGCTTGCCTTGTTGTAAAATAGGGAGATCACTACTTGCGCCGATTAGTGTTTTGAGTGTGTACATTTTTGGCCATTTTTTTGTTTAAAGAGGGCCACCGTCCTTGGGCTTGGACGACTATTGTCATGTTTATGCTTAATCGATAGCTAATCGTCATATCTACCCAAATCCCCGTGGGGAGACATATCTGTTGGAGGACTCAAATGCTACGATTGTTTTAGTTAGGGATGTCGAAATCGCGCGTTTTCATTCTTTTTATTTTTTTTTAATTTGTTGTTCAGGGATCTCGGAAAGTAAATGCGCCGAATTATGCATCTAAGGTAGGTCTACTCACATAGTAAAATTGATAGCTATCTTTCAAAAGATGACTGAGAAAACTTCTTTTTTCTATTTTTTTTCATAGTGATGATTTTCGTTCAAAAGGGGCCACCGTCCTTGGGCTTGGACGAATATTGTTATGTTTATGCTTAATCGATAGCTAATCGTATACCTACCCAAATCCCCGTGGGGAGACATATTTGTCGGCGGACTCGAATGCTACGATTATTTTAGTAAGTGGGGGTTCCGGGGGAAATCGGCCGATAATCGATGAAGTAAGGCGAAATGGCGATAACGCGTAATCTGATTTAGCATGCAGTAATTGGTTGTGGATGTAATATAATGTATCAATAATGTACAAGTCAATGGTAGTTGTTTGTTACCGGATGTGGTCATATTTGTTAAAGATTTACAATTTGGGTGCGAACGTTTTACAGTGCATTGCGGTATTTCACACTAATTGACGCAACTCCGACTGTGGCCGTTTATCGGATTTGACGGTGCGTAGTTGGTATATCCCACCCAAAGTGGTCCAAATAGACCATGGCAAAGGCGTACAGTGCCGAAGTGGCCCAAACGCGATATAGCCCTGTACTTCGTCTATCTACGATTCTACAGTTAGAAAGAGCATTGTAAGACAACCAGACGCGAAAAGATGGTCTGTAAACTGCATTGAGAACTGAAACTTTTTTCTGCTTTAAGTCTAGAGATTATTGGTTGCACTTCCACAACAGACTAAACATGGTTACTAATAGTGATCCGCTAATCAGGCAAGATACGGACGTGAGCGAGGGGATTAAAAGTATTTTAATTTAAAGTATTTTGAAATAGCTATCGATTGGTGCGCACTGCGCAAGCGAAAGCTGTCGGTTTAGATATGCGAAAACAGCACACGTTTGAATTTCGGTCGTTAGAGGTAAAAAAATTTGGCAAAAAACGGCTGGTGGGTGGTCAACACTGAGGGGGGGTGTGTAGCTCCGGTTCTAGGGGATGTTTTTCTGCAAATATGCCCGATCGTTATAGTATGTGGTCTAGTTTATGCTCATGAAATTTTAGCCGGATCGATTAGATGAACTCCCTTGCCCTCAGACCATAGTTAAGTAAGATGACTTTCTAGCGAAATGCATGTTGATAAAAGTTCTGCTTTAAGAGGTCATAGACATTGATAAAGCCAACAAAAATTGCAAATTAAGCAACTGGGAGAGCTACTGTGGTAGGGTCCACCAAACAACAGAGAGCGAACTAAATAGGGCAATAGGTTTTGCTGGTTCGTAGTCAGTCATCTCCCATTACACAACATGGCGGATTCGGTATGAGCCCTCGGGACAAAACACACATGGACTGCGACGCAGAGGGTTAGGGAGGGGTTTACCCCCTCCCCTCGCCGGCCAATACAACCCCCTCGGCCGACCATACCCCCGATCCCCCTCCCAGAGGATACTCTGTACTGTATCACCTACCCTAGGCCCTCTGTCCCTCGACCTACCCCCCTCAGCCGGCCGCTACCTCCCCCTCAGGAATTTTTTGAAAGAATTTTGTATAGAAAATTATGATAAAAATATGCTTGGGTGTAAATGAGCTTAGAATAGCTTATTTTAACTTATTTTAATGTAAAAATAAGCCAAAAACCCTTGATTTTAGCCAAAAATGGGACTTTTTGGCTTACCACCCCTCAGCCCCCCTCAGAAATTGAAAATTCTACCCCCTCGGCCGAAATGCTAGGTCATGTCTGCATGAAACTGATAATAATATTATAATAACTCGGCCGAACAGGTAAACGCACACACACGGCCTTTTCAACGACGTTTATAGTGAACTTTTTATTTAAACTATATTTTCTGGTATGAAAAACTGTAGAAACTATTTTTTCCGACCTGATTTCTACCTTTTCTTCAGGGTGCGTCAATAAATCCTCATCTTGTACTATTTTTTGCCTGTACTATTTTTGTGTACTATAATTGTACTATTTTGAGGGATATACCGGTAATATCGAATCGGCGCTGGGGGAATCGGCGCTCGGCGCTCGGCGAGAAAATACGGTAGCGCTAATGCGGGAAACGGTTGCGCTTGGGCTAAAATATTGAATTATACGCCCGTAACCAGCTGCGCGAGTTTAACATGTTCCCCCTTTTACATAATGCAGACAGCCTTAAGGCGGATTTATACTTCTGCCATCATGATGGCTTGGCACTGGCCAATAGTAGAGATGTTCACGAGCCTAAAAATCGCGGCTCGGCTCGGCTCGATTGTGAGCTCTGTTTAGGTCAGCTCGTTTCAGCTCGTTTGTGCTTACCTCCAAGCTCGCTCGAGCTCGGCTCGCGAGCTTTAAATTTGGCAGAAAACTCGGAAAAATAGAAAAATAAGACGAAAAAATCAATACCTAAAGCTTTGCCTGACTAATTACGCAATTTTATCGTTGATACCTTTAAAATAATGTACCAAACAATGAAATTAAACGAAAATTAGCCTCCAAAAGCACAATATTTTCAAAATTTGATTAAAATTACACATTTTTAAGTCTGTTGCGCGATCTGGGCTCGGCTCGGCTCGGACCGCGAGCTTTCTAACCTTGATAAGCTCGCTCGATCTGGGCTCGCGAGCCGAGCCGAGCCGAGTCGAGCCGAGCCGAGCTTTTTCAGGCTCGTGAACATCTCTAGCCAATAGGCGTTGTGGATGGGGTGCTAAAAGCAGTGGCGTATCCAGGATTTTGAAAAGGGGGTGGTGTAAAATTTTGAAAGTGCCTGGTTGGGCCGCTGCCCAACCAGGGTAAGAAAATTTAGCAAAATTTGCCTTCAAAAACGCGTTAAAACGCATTCCGAACTTAAAATTAACAGAAACTACAAGTTTTAGTAGTTTATAATGGCCTGGTTGGGCTTCTGCGGGACGAGAAACCAGGGCGAGATAAAATTTTGAAAATTTATCTTCAAAAACGCATTTAGAAGGCATTCTGAGCACAAAATAGACAGTTTTAGTACAAATTCATTAGTTTCTTATATTTTTGGCAGACTTTTTCTTCCTACCTCCGCCGCTAGGGGGTGTACCTACGCTACACCCCCTGGATACGCTGGGTTGGGCCCTCGTAGCCCCTGCATTAGGCCACACTGCGGGCCCATCACGCACACCCATATGCATCCTGCCCTTCCTTCGCTGCCTTCACTACTAACCGGCACACATGCTCGGTGTCAGTCTGAGCAGGTCTCAGTGGTAGCTGTCCCCGTTCCCGTATGTCCCAACACATGTGTCGCTGTAACAACTTTCGGTGGCCTGGGTTGGGCTTTGTGCCGACGACCAACTCTTTGCGGCAAGAAACTTGCCCCCCCCCCGAGTGGATGAACGCACGACGTCGCAGCACAGTGGCTTTGCGGCCTAAACCAGTACACCAACTGTGCCGGCCAGCTGTGAACTTATTATCGGTCTATCCCTCTCACTGATGTGGACATTAGAAACTTACGGCTTCTGAAGAGTCACTTGAATTCGGTCGAGTCCTTGCAGGGTTCTTTACTGTGTATTTTTCAAATCAGGAATAATCGTGAGGCAATCCTTTGCACAACGAGAAATTTCGAAAATAGGACGTTTAGAATTTAAATTTCGCGCTGGCTATGGTATCTTAGATGTTCACGCAACAGAAGAATTTAAATTTCGCGCTTCTTAGTATTTTAGATGTTCACGCAACAGCTCAAAAATTAGCGCCGAGCGCCGATTCCTCCAGCGCCGATTCGATATTACCGATATACCTACTTCTCCCCGGATTTGACCACACGCCGAAACGCATAATCTGGGGTAGAACTTGATATAGCATGCAGTAATTAGATTTTGATGTGTAAAATAATAATCAGGAGATCGTCAGCAGTCGTTTGATACCAGATTCAGTCGTCTGTGTTCAAAATTTGAAATTCGAGTGATCTCCCTATGTAAGAATAAGAATGCGTTTTTTGTTTTTAAATTGGAGGAAAATTAGAGAATGTAATGGTAATGGAGCATCATGAATACCCTCTTTATCAGTTCCGCGTATTCTATTATCCGCCTTCTATTATCCGCCACATGGCGGGGATTTCTTAATCTAATGCGAAGATATGGGTACCGGTAAACATCGGTTTTATCGGTTCCTCAGCGGCCGGCGCATTATTAGGCACATGCTCAGACCTTGGCGCGCGCGCGACTCTTGTGTGCTTGGACATCTCCAAACAACACCATCGTGTTTGAAGCTTTCATCTTTGACAAATGACATGCTCTTTTGGCATTCTGGCACAGAACAGAACACTTCGGAGTAGGGATGCAAATGGTATCCGGTATTATTTGGTATTATTCGGTATTATTTGGTATTTTCTAGGTATTTGGTATTATTTGGTATTTGGTATTTTTTTATACCAAATAATACCAAATAATACCAAATAGTTTAAATAACTAAACAGTTAGCTTTTAAGCGATAAATTCTGCATATTTTGCGACTGTATACCATGTCATAGCTCTTCTGTTCAAAGTTTTCTCTTTATTTCTAATTTACTAGAAGTTTAACAATGCAGATACGCAGAACAAGACGTCTCTTTACCGTTTCTGAGCAACAAAAGAATAAAGAATTCTGACCAGTTTAGCTTATAACAAACAACCATTCATG
Organism: Sabatieria punctata; assembly: GCA_030248155.1. Lineage (NCBI taxonomy): Eukaryota > Metazoa > Nematoda > Chromadorea > Araeolaimida > Comesomatidae > Sabatieria > Sabatieria punctata. The sequence goes on along the minus strand of JASANB010002027.1, from coordinate 24,096 downwards.
GAAAATTCTCAAAAAGTGGGAGGCGGCACCCATGAAACGACGCAAGGCGATTTTGGGGGAAGGGGGGTCCGAAAAATCGGGATTTTGGTACTACGTCGTTTATGGACGGCCCCTTTGACCGCAAACGTCACAACGTGCTTCCCATTTCCCGAGTAAGTGAAAAACCATCAAATTCTGCTTGTTTTCTTTCTCATACATGACTAGATTTCTTTTAGATGCAACAAAAACTCTTCCACTGAGGCAAAACTTATATATTTTTGCTGAAAAAAAAACAAAAAGTATGACTTTGCGCTCATTCCAAACAGCGACCTGTTTATCAACTATTTGGAATTATTTGGTATTATTTGGTATAGAAAATACCATCTAGTATTTGGTATTTGGTATTTGGTATTTTTTATACCATTTGCATCCCTACTTCGGAGGACCGGCAGATATCAGTTGGTGTTGACGGCAAAACTCAGTCGCTTTCTCTACTGTGTCAAACTGCCGAATATGTTGAAACAAAGGGGCTGACACAGTCAAGCAGTGTTGGGTTGGAGTGACCGTTTCGATCGGAGCTAATTATTGCCTTAAATACCGAAACGTGGTCACCGGAAACCCGCAAGATATTTTCTGAGCTAATTGTTGTCTACATATCCCAAGGATGCCGGAAACAAGAAAGCCTGCAGGGATTAATGGGGCAACGTGCAGTGTATTATAACTCTAATCTCGTCTCGGCGCTGGCCTGGTTGTTGTTGTTAGTAGCCAAAACACCGCCGACTTCCGAATCAGTCAAGGCTCAACCCCAGGAAGGACGCCACGTCCCTGGGGCTGCTCCATAGGTCGTGTAGTGTTAGATTAGTTGGCTTCACAGAGCACTTGAAAAGGTGTTCAGAGGTGTGTTGGGCTCTCCGGCAATCGGGGCACAAGTCGTCTGGGCATAGACCAACGCGATATTGCCAAGTCCTCAGCATAGTTGAATATCCAGAACGTAGTTGAGCAAGGGTAGTCCTAGTCTTCTGAGGCAGTTCCTTCTCTTCATCGCAGATGGGTGGTGGGTATCCTCCTAGTCTGACGGGCGGATTGTAGCTATTCAGGACAGAGTTGACTGTTTCTTTGTGCAGCATTTCAAGGCCCGTTTTGTAGGTGACTAGATCAGTTGTCTCGTTGAGCAAGAAACGGTCGATTAAAGCTTTATAACGTTGTTTCAAGGTTGCCCGTAGTTGGCGAGGTTGGATTTGAGCTTGGGATTCTTGATGGTTTGGGTGACTAGGCAGGAAGGTTCTAAGGAGGAATTGGGAGCAGAGAAGGTCGCTGTGATCTTTGACTGGTAAGAGTTCGGTCTCTTGGTGCAGGTGCTGTTCTGAGGTCATCTTAACACAGCCAGTGATAACTCGAAGTGCAGCATTCTGGGTTGCCTGTAGTTGTGTCACCTTTGTTCTGCTAAGGTTTGGAAACCAGATCGGTACTGCGTAGCTCAAAACAGATCGGCCAATGGCTTTGTAGGTGAGCATCAGGGTTTCTTTACTCTGTCCCCATGTGGTACCGGAAAGGGCGCGTAGGATATCGGTGCGCTTTCTCATTTTGGTCCTCAATTGGTCGGCATGCACTGAGAAGGTGCTCATGGTGTCGAACACCACTCCCAAAATCTTGGTCTGCTGAACTGTCGGGATTGGTTGGTTGTTCATTACAATGTTCAGATCGGTGTTGTATTCGCCTGAGAAAGTCGTGAACAGGATTGCAGCTGATTTGGTAATTGAGAGTTTCAGGCTTCGATCAGACAACCATTTAGTGACAGTGGCGAGGTAGCGGTTCAGTCTTTGGGTTAGAGGCGGGATTTGTGGTCCAGACGTCATGACGGTTAGATCATCTGCGTAGCTAACGACTTGGATGTTTGGGGGTGGTTTCGGTAAGCTGCTCATGTACAGGTTGAAAAGTAGAGGCGAAAGAATGCCCCCTTGTGGTACGCCTTGTTTCAGTCTTGTGTGTTTCGATCGGCCTGGTCGGCCGGCCGCTCGCGCGTGCGCTAAGGTCAGAGCATGTGCCTAATGCGCCGGCTGCTGAGGGACCGATAAAACCGATGTTCACCTCGGTACCATATACAGGGTTCGTGCGGGAGCTGGAAAGTCAGGGAGTCATGGAAAAGTCAGGGAATTTAAAAAAATCAGGGAAAAGTCAGGGAATTTGGTGTCTGGTCAGGGAAAAATTTGATAGCAGCAGAAACATCTCGCCGTCAAATGGTCGTGTCAGAACTTTACAGAGCACCCTTTTGAAGATCGCAAGGTTGCCAGGGTGGGGTTTCCCCCCTACCTGTAGGGGTTTTTGTCGCTTGGTAGGGTGGAAATTTTTCAGGTAGGGGGATTTGGTAGGGGTTTTTTACATTTTGGTAGGGTGAAGTTGTGGTCTTTTACATTTTGGTAAGGTGAAGTAGTGGTTTTTTACATTTTGGTAGGGTGAAGTAGTGCTTTTTTTTTACACTCAGTTACACAAATGATATTTTCGTTTTTTGTACCATACCACGTCAGTCTGCATCATAAATGTAAAGAAGTGGTATTCTGGCCACTTCATCAATAACACATGTTAGGATTGAGCTGTAAATCTGTCATTTTTGTTAATTTGTTAGAAAGTTCTTGACCCGTTCTACTTGTTCTGCACATTCGATTTGGTTGGAGTAGCAGAGTAAAATAGCGAAACTGTGTTGAACAGAGCCCTCCAAGTTTATCCAGTAGTGGTTGGACAGAGAGGCTGATGGTCAGATTGTCATTTATGTTTAAAGGCCGTCCATAAGCGACGTCGTCCTTAAATCTCGATGTTTCGGACCCCTCTGAGGCGACGTCGTTTTCCGTTTACCCTCCCGCGACAAGAATGTACATAAAGTACTGTCATGGTTTCTTGTTGCCGTACTGCATAATCAATTGCATAAATCCCTACCAACTACTCAGGGAAGCTTTTCTATACATAGAAATGCCATAATGTACGTACCTAAATCGAAAATGACACAACCACAGTTCCCTAAAATTCCGAAAAAACTTGCTAACCTTGTCCCCTTCTTGGTCCGTTGTGTCGTCGCATTTCAGATGACCCCATTTCCGCTTATGCAATAACGTTTATGGACCCCCTTGTTAGAAACCCTGAAATTTCGAATAACTATGACTTGCATGTAATAATATTTGACATAATTTCGACCGTGGTTGTGTTTACTACCTAGCATTCCATTATACTTTCAGATTTTTGGCCTGAAAAACCTGTGTGAACATACATATACAGCCACTGTAGAATTTCAAAAATGACCCCAGTAATTTTGGGAGACGCCCAGTTCGCCACGACTGGTTCGCCGCGCCCAGTTTGCCGCGAGCCGGTTCGCCGCAGGGTTATTCCGCCGCGGACCGGTTCGCCGCAGGCAATAATTTTTAAGTTTGGTTTAGCAAGCGTACATATACTGTGGCAGCTTAGTATATGAAATTTTTTTAATGGTTAGTCTTGTTACAAACCGGTAAGACAATCCGGAAGCGCGGGACGGTCAACAGCCAAACAGAGCCTAAGACGTTTCACGCTACCACCTGTGCAGCCAGTAACAGAGAAGCCTGGCGCTGCAAGGTGGAGCGACGTACGGGAGCAGGACGTGCGCTCCCGCGCGGACGTGAGTAGGGGTCCAATGTTACCGCCACCGGGACATCTCCGCATACCCTTCGGGGTCAATGTAGAGTGGACTATAAATACGGCCCCAGGTCAACCCTGGCTAGTCCCCAAATGGTAACACCTTTCTCGTGCTTGTTCATGTTAGCAGGACGTGCGCCCCAGGGAGCTGTAGTGATGGGCTATGAGGCACGCCCAACCCCTCATTGCCAGATAAGACGGCTGCCTCAGACGACCACGGGTGGGTGAGAGGAGCGAGTGAGCGCGTTTAGAAGTTCAACTGGCACACGCGCCACATGCTAGTCTACTTGCCATCGACTCCTCTTTGCGACTAACACTAGCCACGCCCATACATGGGCCGGAAAAATCCGGAGGGGGGGTGGGGGGGTTGAGACCTCGGGGGGGGGGGGTCCCCACCCCGAAAAAAGGCCAAAAAACGCCTATTTTGCCTTAAATAAGCGAAAATTTCTCCCTCCGGGAGGGGGGGGGTGGGGGGGTTAGCCGGCGAGGGGGGGTATGGAGTATGTTTGGACGGCCGAGGGGGGGGGGGTATGGCCGGCCGAGGGGGAGGGGTATACCCCCCCCTTACCCCCCCCCGGCCCATGTATGGCCACGCCGAGGGGGCGAATGTGTGCAGTCGCCTCGCTACACATGCACCAGCAGTCGGTGGCCTAACTACTGGACCAACTGTGCTGGCGAAAGCTTATTTTTTAAAAAACTTAACAACACGACAGAGCCTTATCATAATTTTTGGCTTGAGTTCATAATATACCAATCCCGACATGTTGTACATTACTACACACTACCACATTCTCTTCACATAATAAGCTACGTCTACGTACTACACACTAACACATTCACAGACTAAGCTGCCACAGTGCATGTACGCTTGCTAAACCGAATTTAAAAATTATTACCTGCGGCGAACCGGTCTGCGGCGGAATAACCCTGCGGCGAACTGACTCGCGGCAAACCGGCCGCGGCGAACTGACCCCAACCCGTAATTTTTACTCAGATTTTTGAATCCACCCAAATCGGTTTTCATAGCGTAAAAGGACCCCAAGTCTATTTCAGAAATGTTTGTTTGTTTGTTTGTAATTTCCCGCCACAGGCATCTGCGATTAGCAGTCGATTATGTGCCAACAAGTACATTATGAGAGTATGGTACAGTACCGAGGGCATGGGTAAGAGACCAGTGGGCTGGGAAAGGGTGGGAGAGAAGGAATTGGTCTTGGTAAGTAGAGGTGCCAGAGCCCTGATGTAGAAGAGTGGGTTGAACTGGGGCAGCCAGAAGGATAGTGAAATCCAGAGTGTTGAGTGAAGTTGGCGAGGGTGTGTCCTGTGTGGTTGGGACCCAGAGTAGCCCAGTGGGGGTGATGTGCGTTGAAGACTCCGCCAATGAGGACGTTTGGCATGTAGACGATGTCGGAGCTCAGCAGCTTGGCTGGAGCAATGCCATGTGATAATTGTGAGAGAGACATCACAGGGTGGAAGTAAGATGAGGGGGAAAAGGTCATATAGGGAAGAAGCAAAGAGATGAATCTAAAATGGTGGAGGGCACTCTTCTAGCGCACACAATCACAATGCAATGTTGAAAGGGTCGAGGTGCAAGACCCTTGCGGGGATAGAGACGTTCATGCAGAAGGAACTGCACACCACAGACCTCGTAATGAGGGTAAGTCAACCGTGGATTTCTAGGAGGATAGAGGAAAAGAGTGTTTATATACGAGTATAGTAATGGTTAGCCGGAAGAAAGTGAGGTGATTGTTTAGACGAAAGGAGGGCTGGGCATTTGTAGTAAAGCAGCTTTGCGGGTGTGCAATGCAAGCCTGCGTTACTTCCACCTTCGCGACGGGGACGCTCCCAGCCGAGGAGGCATTTCAGAAATGCAAAGCATTCAAAGTCCCAGATTTACCTTGATTTTTTGCTTATCTGCCATTTTTAGGAACTGAAGCGGGTTTTGCAGTTTACTTTTTGAAAACGAATTCTGAATGTATTTTATGCATTCAGTCCCTTGATATTCCTTGTTTAGAGTCTGTTACTGTATTAGTTAGGTATTGTTTAGCTACCACACATGCAATTTTGCGCAAGAATATAACGTAAATGCCATAAAAACACGCCATACTCCCCTTCAGCCGCCCCTAATCCCCATTTCGAAAAAAGCGATTTTATACTTTGCAATCCTCTGCCGAAAAGCCATAGCCCTCCATTTTTTTCCGGCCCATGTGTGCCAGTAGTTGCTGTGTAGATGCAGGTGAATTGCGGTTTCAGCTTTTTCTTGTATCGGACTTTGGAGAATCAGTTTTGGCCACGTTAATCATCAGTTCAATCAATGGCTGACCCTACTGCACCCACAGAACAACCACCGCCTCTTATAGCAGAATTGGATGATGACGACGATGACATTTTCTCCACACCAACGCAAAAACCATTGGTAAAAAAGCGAAATGTCTTGTGATTGACGTGCAATGATGCTTTGGTTGTGGATATGGGATACTTGCCTTTTAATCATTTAGGAAAAGCCGAAGCAGGCTGCAGAAGATATCTCGTCAGTTCCGAAATCCACTAAGACCTTGCCAGAAGCAGATCCCTTCGGTGAGTAATAACTGGTACTGCTGCTTTTTTGCATTTGATTGTGTTGTGAGTCATCTTAAGTTGCAGACTTACTATCGCCGAGTACAGTGGTAGAAGACATAAATTTAGATGATTCTATCGATAATGCCATGCCAACCGCTGCTGCACCTGTGTTGCTTTTCAGCGATCCTCAAGCTACCGCTCCCCCTGCTGTTATGAACGGCGGTACGTCAGCTAAACTCGGTCCTTTAAAATTGTCTTCTTTACATGGCCATTTCCTTAAGGTTTTAGCTAAATATTTTTTCTCCTCTCATATGCATTTCGTGGAGAAAGGCATTAATTGCCATACTGCGTTGGCATGGGGGATCAGCTTTTACTTGCTATATGATTTCATCCAAGGTACTAATACATAACAGTACACTTGTGCATAGATGCATAGACTTTCGGCAAAGACAGTAAAATGCAAGGCAAACGAAACAACAGTATATTGATAACCACCAAATTGTACGTAAGCTGTAGAAGATACAGGACAACCTAATGCAGAACACGACATAATGAAACGTGAGTGCTATAGATAGCCAAGGCTGAGAGTATATCAGGTTACTGAGCACGAGGTTGATATCCATGGCAGGGCGCTGAAAATTAGCAATTCATAGGTTCATAGAGCGCGAAATCGAGTGCTTGAAACCGGCAGCGCGGCGGACGTATCGGTCCATGGAATGCGAACTTCGCCACTGCCCAAATTTTTGTACATGCGCGGGATCGGTGCCAGAATCAATTAGGCGCGGAATGAATGAGAGCTCAGAAAGTGAGTCTGAGGACCGAACGCTAACATGGACCGCAGCAGCATATGGTGCGTCCCCAAAGAGATGCAAGCCAGTGGAGCGACTGGGGAACAAGAAAGGGTCTGCAACGGGGACAAAACCCATAAGAGCGAAAAAAGCTCGCATAGCTGCCACTGGGCAAATCCCAGTCTAAAATGTGCTGGTAGATTTATGCTGCTGCTGCCACAATGGGAGGGAGGGAGGGAAATATAACCAGCAAAGTTTGGAGGCGTCAGCCGGAAAAGCAAGTAAAAGCCTGAAGTGCTGACCCTAACTAAAGTCTGTTCAAAAATCTTTGGCGCTGGGTACATCAGGCAGTGTCCCAAATTTATGCGTGGTGTGAACCCCATACATGTATATATGGATCTGTTCCCCTCATCAACGAGACTACTATACTGTTCTCGAAATTTGAATATTAACCTTTAGTTAGAAGCAAGAGGCCTGACAATAAAATCGACTTTTTTGGCAAAGCGCCAATTTTCGTGCCGATACCAGATTCGAATTCCCCAACCTTCAGGCATCTCGAAAATACTACCATATATGGCTCTACGATCAACCCTACCAAAGTTACACTCGATTTTCTAACGCCGACAAGCGGTCAAAATTTTGCTCTCCCATAGTTAAGCACAAAAATTCATTCAAGATCGAACAGATGGGGGTTTTTTTCCTCCAAGCATTTTCAGCTTTAGGTTCTATATTATTTCGGACATGCTGAATCCAGCGGTCACACTGGTTTTGCTCTACGACTTTGATTTTTGCTAGAAATTTGACCTCGAAGTTAGGGTGTCCACCTGAATTTCAGAAAGGCATAGCCCAATGTATCTTGTGTAGCCCTGGTCAAAACCCCATATATGTATATATGGACCTGTTCCCCTCATCAACGAGACTACTATACTGTTCTCGAAATTTGAATATTAACCTTTAGTTAGAAGCAAGAGGCCTGACAATAAAATCGACTTTTTTGGCAAAGCGCCAATTTTTGTGGCGATACCAGATTCGCATTCCCCAGCCTTCAGGCATCTCGAAAATACTACTATATGCGAGTCTACGATCAACCCTACCAAAGTTACACTCGCCTTTCTAACGCCGACAAGCGGTTAAAATTTTGCTCTCCCATAGTTAAGCACAAAAAATCATTCAAGATCGAACACATGGTGGTTTTTTTCCTCCAACCAATTTCAGCTTCACGGTTCTATATTATTTCGGACATGCTGAATCCAGCGGTCACATTGGTTTTGCTCTACGACTTTGATTTTTGCTAGAAATTTGACCTCGAAGTTAGGGTGTCCACCTGAATTTCAGAAAGGCATAGCCCAACGTATCTTGTGTGGCCCTGGTCAAAAGCCCATACATGTATATATGGATCTGTTCCTCTCATCAACTACATTACTATACTGTTCTCGAAATTTGCATATTGAACTTTAGTTAGAAGCAAGAGGTCTGACAAAAAAATCGACTTTTTAGGCAAAGCGCAAATTTTGGTGCCGATACTAGATTCACATTCCCCAACCTTCAGGCATCTCGAAAATACTACCATATATGGATCTACGATCAACTCTACCAGAGTTACAGTCGATTTTCTAATGCCGACATGACATCAACACTTTCTGAAATTCAGGTGGACACCCTAACTTCGAGATCAAATTTCTAGCAAAAATCAAAGTCGTAGAGCAAAACCAGTGTGACCGCTGGATTCAGCATGTCCGAAATAATATAGAACCGTAAAGCTGAAATTGGTTGGAGGAAAAAAACCCCCATGTGTTCGATCTTGAATGAATTTTTGTGCTTAACTATGGGAGAGCAAAATTTTGACCACTTGTCGGCGTTAGAAAATCGAGTGTAACTTTGGTAGGGTTGATCGTAGACTCGCATATAGTAGTATTTTCGAGATGCCTGAAGGCTGGGGAATGCGAATCTGGTATCGCCACAAAAATTGGCGCTTTGCCAAAAAAGTCGATTTTTTTGTCAGGCCCGTTTCTTCTAAGCAAAGTATAATATGCAAATTTCGAGAACAGTATAGTAATGTAGTTGATGAGAGGAACAGGTCCATATATACATATATGGGGTTTTGACCAGGGCTACACAAGATACATTGGGCTATGCCTTTCTGAAATTCAGGTGGACACCCTAACTTCGAGGTCAAATTTCTAGCAAAAATCAAAGTCGTAGAGCAAAACCAGTGTGACCGCTGGATTCAGCATGTCCGAAATAATATAGAACCTAAAGCTGAAAATGGTTGGAGGAAAAAAACCCCCATCTGTTCGATCTTGAATGAATTTTTGTGCTTAACTATGGGAGAGCAAAATTTTGACCGCTTGTCGGCGTTAGAAAATCGAGTGTAACTTTGGTAGGGTTGATCGTAGACTCGCATATAGTAGTATTTTCGAGATGCCTGAAGGCTGGGGAATGCGAATCTGGTATCGGCACAAAAATTGGCGCTTTGCCAAAAAAGTCGATTTTATTGTCAGGCCCGTTTCTTCTAAGCAAAGTACAATATGCAAATTTCGTGAACAGTATAGTAATCTCGTTGATGAAAGGAACAGATTCATATATACATGTATGGGGTTCACACCACGCATAAATTCGGGACACTGCCGGATGTACCCAGCGCCAAAGATTTTTGAACAGACTTTAGTAAGGATCAGCGACGCGCCGAGCGCGCCGACCGCCATCTAGCGGTCAGTTCAGGCACGCAGTACCGGCAATTAATGTGATATCAAAATCAGCCACTGACTGACGGAGTCTCATTACAATTCCGGCTTCCATTTGAAAGCAATTTCAAATTTTTTTACCTAACTTGAAGTTCCAGTTCTGGCCTGTTCTTAATTTTGAATCGCGTGATCGCCCCTAAAATTTTGAATCAAATGCGTTCCGTATCTTATAGCATAAAGATATTGTAACCACTGCATCAGTCAGTCTACTCAGTCCTAAAAGCTGAAATTCGTCATTTGCTGAAATACTGTCGGGCAAGTAGAGTCCTGTCCTGTATACTTGTGTCCTGGTCGCGTCTTGGCCATGGGTAGTTTACGCTATCCCGTGTGTCACGGCGGCCCCGGCACCCGTTGAAGTTGAAGCGGTGTGTTTGTGGGTTCGAAACCTGTCGAGGCGATGGGAAGTAGTCGACACAAAGCCCAACCCAGGCCGTCGAAAGTCAGCAATGGCAAGTAGATAAATGGGGACCAAACCTTAGCTGTCTTGCACACACCGACAGCAAAAGGGGAGGGTTGTTGTTAAGGAGACTGCCGGACTTTGTGTCTCTTCCTGCTCTATGACTATAGCGGTTGGCAACTCCTAGTCCGAAAGGACAAAAAGTTACAACAACAACAACAACAACAACAACAACTTCACGTCATAGCATTGCATGGTAACTTTGATACAATACAAACCAACCAATAAATCATGCAAGGGCCGAAAAAGCCTGGCGGGAGGGGTCTGATGTCGTCTCGGATAGGCCGATTTTTCTAAAAGTAGCCAAAAATTGTCGCCTAGGGGGCCTGGGGGACCGAGTGGAGTAAAACCCCCATTCCCATGCGTGCCAGTATTAACATACGGTTTAGGTGATTTTTTTAAAAAGCAGACGCCAATGGTGAGGTTAACCATCATAGGTAGTTGTGAGATGGCCAAGCCAATGTTTTCGTTCGATTGCATTTATATGACTAAATTCCGTCTCGTCTTGGCCATAGGTAGTTTACGCTATACCGTGTGTCACGGCGGCTCCGGCATCCGTGAGGGCGGTTGTTTGTGAGTTCGAAACCGGTCCAAGCGACTGGAAGTAGTCGACGCGCAAAGCCCATCCAAAGCAACCGAAAACAGGCGATGGCTAGGCTACTAGATAAATGGGAACCGAACCGGCGCTGCCATTGCACCTAATGGAAGCAAGGGGAAGGTTGTTTATAGGCAGGACTACCCCATTGAAAGGCTCTGAAAATAGCGCGCTGTGTTCTGAGCTGTTCGACTTCGAAAGGACAGTGGAACTAAAAATCAAGCAAACAATACCTAATTTTCTTTAACACCTAGTACATTTGCAGATTCTGATCGACCAGTTGACAAATGAGCTGGTCGGAGTAGCTTTGAGTGGACTGAGCTGTTTGTGGTTGCAGATGGCCGACGTTCCACCCCGACCCCTCCGTTGCTGCCCGATTCCACAATCGAAGACAACTTCAAGTCTACTGTTGACCAGAAACCGTTGCTGGAGACGAAGAGCGTCTTTGACGACATCACTCCCCCGGTTAATGCTCTGCCGTCCGCTCCCCCAGTTGGTCTAGAACCGGAGCCAGCGCCCGTCTCAACCTCGGCAATGGCGCCAAGCACTCGACCTGTCGAAGAGGAGCAGACTTTGGTTATAAGAGTGATTAGTTGTGTTGGTTGATTAAGTTGCTTCTCACTTTTAGGATTCGGAGCCCGAGCAAGAGTACACCGTTGACGTGTCGGTGACCGACTATCAGAAGAGAGGCGAAGGCATGAAATCGTACATTGTGTACAAAGTGATCACTAAGGTAGTTATTCTCTGCCCCTCGGTGTTACAGTGAGCATTGATGCTTTAGGCAAAGAGTGTGCCTGGATTTTCAAAGACTGAGTATGAAGTTTGGCGCAGATTTAGCGACTTTTTGGGTCTCTACGATAAGCTGGCCGCAAAACACTTGATTAATGGCCGAATCGTGCCTCCTCCACCGGAGAAAAGCGTTGTCGGTGCGTGTCCAACTTCTTTCAGCAGTCCCCAGACGCAGAGTAGAACCGTCAGTTAGAAATTGGCACCCGACCGACAGACATCGGCTAGCATTTCGGTTGATGGGGGTAGAATTTTCAATTCCTGAGGAGGGTAGGAGCGCCTGAGGGGTGGGCTGAGGGGATGGTAAGCCAAACAGTCTCATTTTTAGCTAAAATCAAGGTTTCTTGGCTTGTTTTTCGTTAAAATAGGTTAAAGTAAGCTATTCTAAGCTCATTTACACCTAATCTAGACATTCTTTTATCATAACTTTCTGTACAAAATTCTTCGTAAATTTTCTTGAGGTCGGGTAGCGGCAGGCCAAAGCCTGAGGGGTCATCACCTCTCCTTTGCCCATGTCTGGACCGATAGGAAACAGTTGTCACTGTGGACGTGTTAGTTCTATTGCGGCGATGCACCAACCTTAGAACCTACAGCCAAGCATCATAGTGGGGCAGAACCGCTTCTATCCTAGCATTTAAGAGTTAAGAGTCACATTTTATAAGAACTGCCAAAATTTTGGCTCAGACCCCCAACCCCCTCCCCATTCGGCGAATGACCTGTTGCATGTATGCTTATGACCATGATGGTGGTACCCGCAAGCCAGACTCGAGGGTCCCTTCGGGCCGCCTTTTTGTTACCCGGTACCAGTACCAGATATGCCGTTAAGTGTTTGACTGTCCAAAGCTAGCAAAAATGATATCGGATCTTTATCACAAATTCTTTGTCTGTTTGAATATGCAAAAGGACTTCTGTATAAACAACCACTGTAATGTGGTTCCATGTCACTCTTTCTTCGTGCGTAGTTGTAGCTGGTTCAAAATCATTTTCTGTCCATGTTCTAGTCGCAGTGGAACTATTCTAACAACAAATATAGGATTTGCAGGAATGACCAAAACCAAGATGGCTAAAGGAGAGGAGGACACAGGAGCATCAGATTTTTTGGAGAAGCGTCGATTTGCGCTGGAGCGCTATTTGCGCAGAACCGTGCAGCACCCGGTTTTACTGAAGGTCTCAGTTGTCTGTCCTCTTCTTCTCTACTTCTTTTCTTCAGGACTGTGATTTCCGCGACTTCGTCACCTTGGAAGCCGAGCTACCTAAAGCGACCAACACGTCGGCACTGAGCGGCGCTGGAGTGACCAAACTGTTCGGCCGACTGAGCGTCCAGCTGTCGAAAATGGCCTATCGAATGGACGAGAACGACAGAGTTGGTTCACCGGTTTCTAGCCTCACACAACTGCTAACTGGTTATCGCATTTTCAGTGGTTTGAAGAACGACAGAATGAAATAGACGAACTGGAGGAGTCGCTGAAAAAGTTGCATGCCAGTGTAGAAGGGCTCGTCACCTATCGCAAAGGTAGGCAGCGTTGTGGTAGCAGTGCCGTAATACAAGCACTTAACGCCGTTTATGGTACCGTCACCATATATGATACCCCACCTTCGGGGCTTGTGGTGGTACCATGGTACCCCCACGTTCGAGGCCTGTGGTGGTACCATGTTACCGGTACCGGTGACGGTACCATATAAGGTGCCGGTACAATATATGGTGACGGTACCATATGGTACCCGTACCTTCGCATTGGTACCGGTACCGGCACCTTATATGGTACCGGCACCCATGGTCATGGGTAGAGGTACCATATGGTACCACTACCCGTGGTACCGGTACCATGGTACCGGCACCTTATATGGTGTCGGTACCATAAACGGCGTTAAGTGCCTGACTGTAATAGGTGTCTGAGGTAACCAAGTGATATCTGTTGAAGTTGTGCCGAGTTAATATTGGTTGCTTGCAGATTTGGCATCCAGTACAGATCACTTCTGCAAAGGTCTGTCCATGTTAGCGGCATGCGAGGAGAACACAGCACTGTCGCGCGCATTCTCCCAACTGGCTGAAACTCAAGAGAAAGTGGGTGCGCTGCACCATGACCAATCAGAGAAAGACTTCTATATTCTGAGTGAAATGCTCAAGGAGTATATGGGCCTCATCTCGACCGTCAAGGTGGAGCTGCGTTGTCCGTTCTCTCACCCTTTGTGCTTTTGTTGCAGAACGTCTTTTACGAGCGCGTCAAGTGCTGGCAATCGTGGCAGACGGCTCAGCAGGACTTGACCAAGAAACGCGAGATGAAAACGCGACTGGAATTGGCCGGCAAAACTGACAAAGTGCCTGCTGCCAAAGCCGAAGTGCAGATTGTAATTGAACTGCTGAAATCAAACAGACAATTAGTTAGTTAGACTGGTCTCTTTTCAGGCAGAACAGAAAGTTCAAAACTATGAAGAACAGTTTATGAAAATTACGAAAATGATTAGAAAAGAAATGGTCCGATTTGATGCTCAAAAAATCAGAGACTTCAAGGGCCTTTTCATGCAATATCTCGAGTCGCTGGCGGATGCTCAACAGCAGGTCGGATCAGTCACGGCTTTAAGTTTTGCTCTTGCTCTGTCAGAATTGTACGTGGTTTGCAGTTAATCAAGCACTGGGAAACGTTCATTCCAGAAGCCAAAGCTATCATTGCATAAGCTTGGAGTCACGCACAACGTTCCTTCATATATTTTAGGGAGCAGGTTGCAAGTCGGTCCTCGTACGCAGCAATTGAGAGTGACTCTGTATTTTCTGTTCATTCACTTACTAAACTGGATGGACTTGTAATCTGTAAGGTAAGAGAGCGGTCAATATTTAAGTTGTGATGCTCTGGTCTGTGTTACCGGGCCACCGCGGTCTGTGTAGTCCACCCAACGGTGACTAACCTTCTCTATAGTTACCGATCTATTCAAAGGGTTTTATTAGTACCGTTGATCTGAGAGTAATAATGTCATCTATTGTTTGTGGCGCTTATCTGTGATTTTTCAGCGTACCGCTCTTGCTCTTTGTCTCTACTTATTGTAGCGTTTGTTACACAGCGGGTTCGTTACATAACCACCAACGTACTTTTACAAGCATCACTGTGCCTGTGCTCCACTGGTGTCCTCGCATTCTACCTACAGGCACGCCAGTGCTTACTATTACTATTACTGTTCTCGTTTATATTTCTCTTACGGTGTAAACCTTTTCACACAGCCAAACTCTACGTATTCTCGAATGCATTGATCTATTCGGTACCGTTGATTCGAACTTCTCTTGAAGCAAATTTCTCTTTGGGATTGAGCGCAAAACGTTAGATAATTTGCATAGAGTGCAGCTTCCGTTCGCTGGACTGAATGAGAGGTGTAGTTTGAACACTACCAAACTGGCTGAATTACAAACGGGTACAGCAGATAAACCGATCTTCTGACAGCTCGCCTAGATTGTTCGTTACCTTCATAACCACCACATCAGGACCAATGCAGAACAGAACATTTGAGTTCGACCGATACGACAACGTCGAACTAGCCGATTTTGGATTCGCACGCCACACCAAGGCCGAGCTCGTGGACACCTTCTGTGTAAGTCGCGCCTGAAATTTTACGCGGGAGAAAGTATCTTTGAATGACAGTGTATAGAGTCTAGTTATTCTCTATACGTACGTCTTAACCACGGCATACGGTAGGTAGAGAAACAGACAACTATCTTTTCGGTTCTTTCTCTCAACCTGTATAGTAAACTGTCTTCAGTAGGCACATTGCCTTGCCTTGTGTTTAGTCTCGGAAAAAGCGTTACAACTTCGAAAAGTAGAATTTTTTATTCGAGTCGTTTTTACTGATGCGAAATTTTGCAGGAATTGATTGGTGGCAAGGCAAATGTCGAAACTGTACAACTGGAAAAGTGGTGAAATCCTCGATTTCCTAAGATATGGTTTTTGCAAACTAGGAAATCTGAAATTTAGGCCAGAATAATGATTCCGTTGAGTTGTTTTTTTTTGAGAAAATTAAGACTGAAACTTGGTTCTTGCATGCAATTTAGCCGGGCTCTCGACTGCAATTTGGAAATTGGTTGGCTCATTTAGTGCAAGGCGCACAGTCGATTCCCTGTTACGTTTACGCCTATACAGTATCAAATCACCCAGGAAGACGATATAGACAAGGATGCAATCTCTGAAGCATCTAGAGCGTTAGACACCTACAACACTTGCTTTACAAAGTCAACTCTACTTAAAGAAAAGTACACGTACGGTTCTGCTTAACTTAAGATGGAAAACCCATTTGTGGATTTCTCGACTGTTTTTGACTGGTTAACTTCATTTAAGAAAAAGAACTGGACCGAAGTGTATTTATTCGTAATGGTCTGGTGGTGAATAAAGACTAGTGACAGTGAGAATAGAGAATAATCTTTCACTTCCTTAAGGTTTATCCGATTTGCTCGATTTCTTTCTCCTGGCCTTCTTTTTCGATTTGTTCTTCTTGTTACTGCGTTTGGTTGAAACGTTTCTCCGTTTTGCCGGCTTTCGAGTTGACTGATCGGATAACTGCTTTCGGCCTGGCTTCGACTTCTTATCCGATACGTCTTTGTCTGAATGCGACTTTAGAGTCATTAGTGTCTTCTGTTCTGTTTTCGACTTGCTCGGCTGGTCTGTTGGCTCTAGCATTGCAGCATTGGGAAGCAGGTCTGAAAGGCAGGGCGTCAGGTACAGTACAGTAGGTAGAGTGCCTAGGTACATTTCTTGTCGACTGGCAGTGGTTTTCCGTTAGGCATTCTGCAGTCACTTTGTCGCAATTGGTCAAAATACGAATGGGCGCAGGCCTCTGTAGCTGTGAGACGTTTCTGCGGGTCGTAGACAATCACCTGGGAGATGAAGTCAGTCAGTTCTGCGGCCTCGTCCTCCAAAACAGCCGACCATTCCTTCTTGTCGTGTTGCGGCCACTCAGTCCTTTTGCATGTGGGATGCATGGCCTTTATGTCTTCCTGGTTCGGCGTGCCCAAAACCTGTGCGATTCGGTCCAACTGATCGTCGTTGTCGCTGCCTTGGAAGAAAACTCTGTTCACCACCAAACCGGCCAGTACACACCCGGCCGCCCAGTTGTCTAAAAAGGAGCTCGAACGACAGGCTCGGAACGTTCGCGCGAAGCTTACCGATCTTTACTCCGTACTTCCGGTAGCCGATGATTAGCTCTGGTGCTCGATAATAACGGGTGACCTTAACAAAACCGAGATATGAGCAGGACTACACCAAACACTAGAACAGACATGTACCTGATAAGTTTCGCTTGATTGGTTTTCTTGTAGCATTTTGGCCGAGCCTAAGTCAGCCACTTGTAGCAGTCCGGTGTTCGGGTTCAACAACATGTTGTCGGGCTTTACATCTCTATGGCAAACTTTCTTCGAGTGCATGTGCGCCAAACCACAAAATAGTTGAAAGGTCCACAGCTGAAATTGTCTTGGTCTTTGAGATAATGTAGGTACTAGTCGTACTTTTATGTTGAATTTTGTTATTGGAACGCCAGTCTTCTCAGCTTCTTCTTCCATATTCCGAACGCTTGACGGCATATACTCGAACACTAAATTCCAACAGCCGGTCTGAATCAATGCGTATTTTAGAGACAGCACAAGTACAGTACGTCCCTTACTGTATGACTAACGTGTTGAGATGTGTAGTAGTAAAGTAGGTTGCACAAATGAGGATGTCCAAATACCAAGTGATGTACCTCCTTCTGACGTTGCTGAAAACACACTGCTGTCTGCATACTCACCTTACACTCTCTCTGTACCTTGTACTCCGGTTCGGGCCAGGTCTTTTTGATGGCGACTTGTCTTACTTCTGGCTTTGACAGTTCTGCTTTATAAACATTGCTGAATACTCCTGAGCCCACGAATTCCTGCAGTATAAAGAGAAAGCACCCTGTACACTATGAACTACAGTAAGTAGACAGAACCTCGTTTACAATTGTTATGGCTACATTCTCCGTTTTCCCTTCACCAGTAACCTTCGTACCAATAACTTCTCTCTTCCTCACCATGTTAGTAGACAGACAGCACAAAAGGACCAAATTAAAATGATGCACAACAAACAATGATAACAGTTCAGCTATAGATAGTAATTGTTGTAAACACACCGTATCTTTTCGGACCTGACGAAACACGAGTTGTCATTCTCAGTCAGCTACTGCATTTCTCGCGCAGTGGCTTCAAAGATGAGGTCTGACTAGAGAGCGCCTTGCATGGGCCAAACCAGGTTTTTGTTATTGGTTTTCAAGCCGGGGCGAGGGGTAGCCAAAGGGTGTGCACAGTGCTTGCACAGTGCTACAGTATGCAAAATTATTTTGATAGAAAAATTTCTTTATCTTTTAACTTGTTTTAATATTTAGGCCAAAAACCGTTAACTGAATAGTTTCTTGTCATTGATTACTTTTTGAAACTATTTACGAATTTTGCGGTTACTAATTAGTACTTCAAACAAAACTCCCCGTGCGGGCCGAGCTTTTCAGATGAGGCCGGGAAGGAAATTTGAAAATACAGCCCGGATCGCCAATAGTCCTAACGCTTAGGAATAATTTAACCTCTCCACATAGCTTTTTTAACAAGCAATGGCAAATAGATAATAAATTAAACGAATTATGAACAGAGCAGTAAATACTAACCAGTCAACAAAAGAAAGAAAACCCTACGACAGACAAAGGGACTGATGTACAGGGAAGAAAACGCACTAAGTCAAACAAGACGCAGCAGGGAGAAGCGGTTGGTGGTGGTGGAAATGAAGGCTCCAGTTTTTAGGCTGGTAGGTTCCAAGACGTTTCCTGCGGCAGACAACGAGTGAACAAGTAACAAGCAACCAAACAACTAACAGATCCGATCACAATGTGTTCTCATCAATATTCTTGTCAGTGCTGCTTTCTCTCTGCTGATCAGCGGCAACAACGGGCAGAGCGTGCGCTTCCGTGTTGAACACCCATCGCTCCAGCGACATCACAGAGTCGTCGGCAAAGATCAGGTACAAGTACTTTAGCGTCTCGGCCAAAAAGAAACTCTGCTGAACGTCGTCTTTGACCGGCGCTTTCGTATAGACGTTCCGTATCCCAGAGTATCCCACCTCCGACTTACAGTACTTTTCTATGGCCTGCAGCAAACGCAAGAATCACTGCACAGACACGGCACACACCGCACCAATCATCTGGGGCATACATAGCCCTAGTCAGTCAGTGGGGCAGGGGCAGACGTCTGTTACATGTATGGGAACGTGCGGTTGACTCACCAAAGCAGCGATCCACGCCCAGTCGCGATACTTCTGATCTTTGGTCACTCGCCACAGATAAAACCAGCCTTCTATGACCTCTGGACGGAGAATGTAATACTTCTCCCTCTCACTTACAGTCTTGGCCTCAAAATCACTGGTAAAGCGGAATGATTCTGGACCCAAACCCGTATCTGCAGTAAACGCTCTCAGATGGCTCACAACAGACATACCAACCAATTTTACCGGTTCTCACGTAACTTTCGTGGCAAGTCTGACCGAGATCTCGGCCCAGCTGCAGCGTGTGTTCTTTCACTGCCGGCTCTTCTTCGTTGGCCGACTGCAGTGCAAACATGCCAGCTAAACAGTGCAACTTTTTTTTCGACAACAACCGTACCAATTTACTCACCAGTGAAGCAGGCCAAATGATCCATCTTGTGTTCGATTCTGGAGCCTTTCATCTCAGCAAAATAGACCAGCCCGTTTTTAGATTTCATTAGCAGCTGCTTTTCAACTTCCTAGAATGCAACTAATGAGTCGAACCAGAACACGCACAATCAATCAATGCCAACCTTCATTGCGTCGTCGTACATTTTCTTGCCTTCCACGTCTCGTTTGCTAGTGCGCAACCAGGACTTGAGCAAATACTCATAGAAGCTGTCTCCGAGAGCACCGAGAGACACGTGTCGGGAGCCCCACTTGCCTGTTTTCGGGTTGAGGTAGTTGGGATACAACCCGCTCGGCTTGTCCAACGAATTCAGCACTTCCCGTATGCGGCGAACCTAGATCGAGACCAAGATTACACAGCCAAACAGTGCTGCTTTGAAAAGTAGACCTTGTTTGCGTACACACTTTCGCCGGTGATTTCAGACAAATATTCGAATTCCAAGTGCAGCGAGCCGAACTCTGACAGAATTGACGACCCTGCACTAGCCCAGCCCCAGTTTTTAGATGATTTGCTGAAAACACAGACACAGATTTTAGTGAACAACTTCTTTACACGAACAGCAGAAGTACAAACATGTCATTTATATAAAAATTATAGTCTTAACAAAAGCGAGAACAGTCACTGCCTTTAAAGTAGACGATGTGGACCGCTCACATGCAAATGTTAGAAATATGAGATTTACAAGACGACCTACAAGATCACAAACAGCTACAGACCTCCTCAGCTATAGGCTTTTCTACTTATCCCTTTAGCCAGATTTACACACCTCACTCACCTTTTCACATTGACTAACGCGAACGGAATCCCAGTTGGTGTACTAAATGCAGGCAATAGCAAGTCGGCAACCTCTTTGGCTTTCCGTTTAAAAATCTAAACAAGCAATTACAAAACTAGTTAGAGCACTGAACGACGATAAAATGCAGTCTCACATCCTCTTTGGTCAGAGCATAGCAAGCCAGAAGGCCGCCCACAAACCTTATGTTGGTCTCGAACACAGAGAGGTCGCCACGCTACAACAAAGTCACAGTTAAGTGAGCAGCAGGAAACAACACCGTCCACAACTAAGCCGTCAACAGCGTACCAGCTAGCTTGCGTGAGTGGGGTCATCACCAACAATCTGTTGTAAGAGTAACAATTCGGGAGGGACAACTTACCCTACAACCCATATACAGGGTGTCCCACGCTAACTGTTCCACTTTGATCGTTAGCGGCGCGAAACTATGTGAACAGAATTCAACCAAACTACATACAAATACAATGCCAAGAGTAACTTAGATACCAGCAAATTTTCAGCTGGGTCTGTTGCTTGATGAAAGGTCAGTTTCACAAAGGTGAAGATATTACGTGTGATTTGCCTGATTTTCAACCGTAATTGTGGCTAAACTGGATTTGCTTAGCCAGCAAGCTCAGCGAAAGTGATAAGAAAGAGAGGGAGGGCAAATGGCTCAAAGCGAGTGCTTTTGAGTTCTGCCAGTAGTAAGTCAGTGGTCAAACAGGTCGACTCTGTGTCTCAGTGCAGCAGACCGCAGTTTCACGTGGCACAGTTAGTCAAACCTGAAAGCTGCTGTTTTGCCACCTTATCCACCACAGCTGTTTCAAGCGCTGACGCCGATCGTCTCGTGGAATTTGTCAGTGGGTTTGGAACAGAAAGATCACAACGATCAGTTTTCAGATCCAATCCTCTGGTCTGATAAGGCTCAGTTGAAGCTGAGGGGGTGGGCCACTTTGAACATCAGTGATTTCACGTTTTGTTGAACAAAACCTATGTCTTTTAAAGGATATTGCCCAAAATTGACAGGCATCTTAGTTTCCCTTGGCATAAAGTTGGTTTAATTACGTTCATGTAACCGTGCGTGGCCAACGATCACAAGTGGAAGACTAAGCGTGGCCTACCCTGTACATACAGACTAAAGGGGTGAGGGGTTGCATGTGGCACCATCGGTTAGGGCCAACCAAACCTTCTCCGAAATGCCCCATTTTTCTGGAAATCAAATTTTCGACCAATTCCAAAAAGCAAAATTGCATTTTAGGTGTATTTGAATTGAACCAACCAATCCAGAGATATTTTAACAAACTTGCCACAAACTGCAATATTTAGCGCTCAGAAAGATAGTTAGACACCGAAACCCCACTTAAACATGTATGATGAGTGGAATTTAGCCTTTCCAATGGTGCGTAAGCCAAACAGTGTATTGGAGTTGAGCACTCAGCCAGTTATAGCACCATTCAGTCAAGTGTGTTACGGTGTGAGGACACCCCAGGCCAGTTAGAACATACCACGTCGCCCAGATTCATCGTCATCTCTACCCATTTCTTTCCGTTCTCAAATCGCTCCGTCAAACCCATAATGTAGAGGGTGTCCAAAGCGTCAATTATAGTGGCGCCTACAAACAATTACTCATAAAGGCACGGCACTCTGGCCGACAGAGCCAACCGAGCGGACTGGAACCAAAGATGGAAGCGCTGTGTCCGACTTTGCTGTTGGGACGTAGTTCGTTGGCACCCCAGGCGTACTGCGCGTAGCCGTCCCATGCGAACTTCATCATCTCAAAAAGACACAGCTAGACGCATCTCTACACCAGCCTGGGTACCTCGACAATCTTGTTGCGTCTGTGGGTGTTGTCGTCGTGGTCAGTCAGTCTGGTCTGTCTCTCAGTGCCATAACGCTGTTCCACCAGTTTCTCAAGCTGGCGGTTGGGAGAAGGTATTTGAGCTTTTTCAATTTTCTCTCTGAGTTTGTCTTGGTCAGCCAGTCTGTGCGGGTCGTGGCCGTTGATGTCGTGCGCCTGCTGTCTGTACGTTCTGTTGGCATACCAGAGCGGCCGAGGAATGACCAGCTGCTCCGGTTTGTGCAGAGCGTCTCTCACTTGGTCTCGCAAACTGTTCGGCTGTATTGCGTTCTCCTGCGGCAGAAAGACGAAAGTCGAGTAGCAGATGAAGAGTAGCACAAAGAAGCCGACCAATATCAGATACTTTTCGCGCACTCTGAATGGCCACAGAGACAACGTTCGACTGCGAGGGGTGGGGCTGGCTCGCTGCCCGCTGTACAGAGGCAGCACGGGAGTGGAATTCATCTCTCACTCACGTGCAATGCACTGCCGTCATTGTCTTCCACTCCTCAATCAATCAAATAAATCGCTCCTGACAGATTCTCTGTCTGTTGCTTGGCCGATCCCTTCCAATCCAGCGAATAGAATAAAACAACTGCAATCTTAAAAAAGCAGATTCAGAGAGGAGCACACAGTTGCGGCTCACGACCACACGCAGCAGTTTAGCTGTTGACGGAATCGGCGGCGACCACAACGACAGACGGGGCGTTGCCCTCATGCTAACACGTACAATTATTTTGACACCAATGGGAGCTCCTATCTACCGTAGCCACCATACAACCTGCCTATCAAAACGCCAAATTTGAACACACTAATGATTGCGTTTATCGCAAAGCAATTAGTAAGTTACCAATGCGAATAAAGCTATCCTGAGTTGTTTTTTTTCGAAACCAACACTTTGTCAGGCAAACAAAGATTTGTTTAGAATAAGCAAGAGTAAGGCGCTAGTGTTGACAAGCGATTTATTTAAAAAACAGAGCAAAATCACAACCAGAAACATGAAACGATCCAGCCATAGGCTCTCTGCTGGTGCTTATTTAGAAGAAGGAGCCAGGCTGAAAAAGTTATTGGGATTATGTGATTACCCATTAAAGTGGGTACATCTACTTGCATGTGTTAAGGCAGGCATTAGAAGCCGTAGATCGGCCCAGCCCGTCCTTTGATTCTGATCGGTATAATGATTGATCTAGTTTATTTTCGTTACCCCATCCATGGATGATGGCAACGGGCACACAAACCGTCATTGCTGACCTCTTATGTGGCCCCTAAAACTAACAAATATGGAAGAACAGGAATCCTAACTGATCACATGTACAACAGGAACGTGAACTAAGTAGCATATAAGTACGCAATTTACGGATTTGCAGTGTGCTATAGTCAAGGAATAACCCAGTCTCGCCATTACTTCGGCGCTCTTTGAACTCCGTTCGTAGGTCGAAGGCTTTCTTTGCTTGCCACGGAGTCAAGTCAGTGCCAATGAAGACGGAGCGGTACTGCGGCTTGGAAGAGAGCACAGCACGCTTCCGTTGCATCACAGCTTTCTTTGTGTCCAAGTCTCTCAACTCTACAGTCACTCTGCTGCCACCTTGTTGGGTTGTCGCAGTCCGTACATTCGCGATCTTTGAGACGTCAATTTTCAACTCTGAAAAAATGTCTTTAACCGTTTCCAGCACGTCACGAGAATCAGAGTCGGTGACCAAGCCATTTATAATAATGTTCAGGTCACGTCGCTGTCTTTCGCGCATCTCGCGCGCGCATGATGATATACTTGACTTTTGCGCTGTACGAGAACCATAAACTTTCTTCATTCTGAGAGGTTGTGAAAATTCTGTTCAAATTTTGCGTTTTGATAGACGGGTTGTATGCCGGCTACTGTAGAGAGAGCCAGCTCCCGTTGTTCAATCAGCCGACTCGACCGAGTTTCGTTCGTTCGACCAAGTTCAGCCTAAAAAAAAAGCTTACATAAGTGTATCCGTTATGTAATTCAAATGAAAGTGTTAGTCTACTACGCCAGTTCCACTGGGGTAGTGACCCATGCAGTCTATTAAATAGTTCGAGGCATACATGTACTAGGGGGGTTTGGGGGGTTACCCCCCTGCTGGAAAGGCCAAACCCCCTCCCCTCACCCCCCCGAGACAGGTTAAGGGACCCCTCCCCCCGACCAAAAAATACAAGTGGTGGTAGTGGCTCCAGTATTAACAAACTGGGTTTGAAAAGTATGTGCCCTTGTGTGAATTTC